>JACEII010000323.1:0-56190 GCA_014332785.1 Antheraea mylitta | reverse complement strand
AATCTAATTTTCACAACGCGGGGGAGGATGCTGACGCGCATTATGTTTAGATTTCAGAACGCACATGCGTCCCTTCCGCCCACTCTTTCCTCTCTTCCCTTCCTGTGCACTAACGCTCGAATCGTCCCGCGGTCGTTACGTATATACGCATGTAACGCAACAATTGCAAAAAAATTGCTGGAATCTCCATTGTTCTGTGAACTTTAGTGAACTTGAGTGAAAACAACGTAATATCTAATAATTGTAACGCCGCGAGTGAAGTGACAAAAGGATCAAATCAAGCCACATGTGACAAGATCCGTGAGTCCGCAATACCCCCGCTGAACCAGCACCTATTTACGCATCACACCCAATATGTTGTGTAAAATTCAACCAGTAGTGTAATGCATATTTTAATTACTTTAATGTAGGTACTTCTAATGTATTTTATATAAAATATGTCTGTACTTCTCTTGCATATAAACTTTACCTATGCCAAATTTCAAGTTCATCCGTCCACACAACTCACTTAAAAAGGGTTACAAAGTTTTGTCAGTTATTTGCCGAGATCTTTACATTATTTACAAACTTCAAACTCATTCACTTATCACAAAAAGGACACTGCGTCTAACTTCTTTAAATCTATCAAATAAGGTTAAATACCTTGTTTCAAGCTGAACAAGGACGCAAAATATATGTATATAATTAATGTCTTTTTAAATTGGATGATTTCATACGTACTGTATTATAATTTGGTGCAATGTTTACACAAATGTCTAGAAAATCCTATTTTCAGACCTTCTATATAGACTATCATAGTTAAATAAATTTTGTAAGATAAACGCAATATTGCGAACATTACAATTGTGGGTTAATCATCCACATACTGCTAAAATGACGATTGGATTAATTAATTGGATAATAATATCAAACAAAAAACTATTCTGTTAATATCCCATTATTTTTTACGAGCAATGACCATGCAGGCCCTAAATGTTTTGCTACTAATAACCCCAAGAATTGTAATATTTCTTTGAAGTTTCAAAACCACATATAGTTTTCACTTGTTTCAAATCAGCTGAATCTGAGCGTGCATCATGTATACTGTGTACATCGTCATCCATAAGTGCAGAAGAACTAAAATCATCGCAATATTAGTCAAAGCCGAAGATAGCACAAAGGTACTATAGAGCTAAGATGTTATTGAAAATCTCTAGAAGCACTGTAATGAATTCCACGTCACCGAGTTTTGCTCACCACTCGATAAGTTTTAGGTTAATTGCAAGTAGTATATTTTTAGTAATATGACTCTACTGAATGTATTCTTTATTTTATTTCTTAGTTGGTCTTAGAACACAGACACAGACTAAGTCTGTGTTCTATTCACAGCTGAAACATGGAAAGCGCAAGCCTAGGGGCCACTATCTTCGCTACAGAGATGTGATTAAGCGCTATGTCACCGCATGTAACATACCATCAAACAAGTGGGAATAGCTTGCACAACAGAGATCAGAATGGCGTAACTCTGTTAAAAAGACGGTAGAAACTTTCCAGGAATATCGACTACAAAATTTCGATACAAAACACTTCTTCGCAAAGAACCATCCCATGCATTCCTACTTCTACGCCCTAAATTGCTTTGATCAGTTACATTGTGCGCCTTGTAACCGTACATTTAAAACAAAATCTGGCCTCGCGAGCCACATTCGCTCTCATTCCCGAAATCAACAATGTTCGCTGTTGACGGACACGTCTAGGAGGACATCATCATCATCATAGTTGGTCTGGTTAGGGTGCATTTAGCGTATTATATTACCTTTACCGATATATCTTTCCTAATAGATTAAGTATTAGGTTGGCTGCTATTTTTATGAAAATAAGACGAATCATACGATGTACCACACAGATTTCTCGAATAAAGTATTTTAATATTTATAACATTTGCATAATGTGTATCTGCACATTGTGGTATTGTCTATAAACAGTAGAAAATAGAGCTAAAATAGCTTATAATAACTAAAATTCAACATAACCGTATTCCAAGTTGTAGGATTAATTGATTGATAGGCATCATACACAGATTGTAGGTGGTAGAGCCACGCTGAAGCTGGTTTGAACATGAATGGATCGGCTCGCCCGGGGTAGTACTACTCGACTAACAGAAAATTGACGTGAAGTAATAGTGCTTCCATTGTTGCATTTCGTTCGGTCAGTGAGAACGCTGAAGGACCACCTCCTTTCCCACTTTCTCTCCCTTTTCCCTTTCTCCCATCGCTTCCCCAATCACCCTACACTAACACACATAATTATGTATAATCAATAATTCTATTCACGCATAATTCAACATTTTCCCTATTAATATAAACACTTCTACCTATAATTCACATATTTTATAACTCAATACATGCACCACGCACTATCAAGATAATTGCCGACAGACAGTTTTAGATATAGCTCTTTTAAAAAATGTAACGCTTCCTGTACGACTCATACAAGTCGTACACGAACTTGATTCAGATCATCGTCCGGCTGTTTTACAGTTAAGTCAGAACTCATTTCGCATCATAGTTCTATTGCTCTGCATCTTCAATGCGGTCATGTCCCAGGGTCACTTTCCAGACGTCTGAAAAAAACCGTAGTGATAGGTATTCACAAGCCCGGTAAGAAAGCTACGCTTCCCGTTAGCTATCGCCCTATTAGTTTGCTAGATACTTTAGGTAAACTTTACGAGCGGCTCCTTCTGAACCGTCTCCAGGTTGCAATTACAGATCTCAATTTAATATCGCCTGAGCAGTTTGGATTTTGCAACAAACATTCTTGTACAGATCAAGTACATTGCCTCACGGAATACATTGTTTCTAATTTTAACGCTGATCCGAATCTGGACCCGAACCCAGACACGAGAAAAACTAAACCGAAACGTACAATAGCCGTCTTTTTCGATGTCGCCAAGGCCTTCGATAAGGTCTGGCTTGAAGGGCTCGTATACAAGTTAGGTTTAGCTTGTGTACCCGATAGGTTAATTCACATCATTCGTGATTATCTTACAGATAGAACCTCCCGTTTTAGAGTGGACGGTGAACTGTCATCGCCATATCCGATACGCTCAGGTGTGCCACAAGGCTCAATACTCGCACCCACGCTCTTCAATCTGTTCATCAGAAATCTACCTGAGCTCCCGGGAGTTGAGGTAGGTTGCTGTGCTGATGGTAAAGTTATTTACCATCAGATACCTTGGGCCCGCGAGGTCAAATATCTCGGCGTCACTTTAAATAAACACTTAAATTTCGATCCACACACAGATAGAGTGCGAAACAAAGGCACTATGGTCTTGGGTCGTCTCTATCATTTGCTTTGTCATAAGAGTAAAATGTCTCTCGGACATAAACTCCCTTTATATAAAACTTGCATCCATCTGATTATGTATGATGTACAATTGTCCGGTCTTTGCACACGCGCAAAATCGTATTCATTAGTTGCAGATTCTCCAGAACCGAGCTCTACGTAAAGTCACCGTTGCCCCATGGTACATCGGGAATAAGGATCTCCACAGGGACCTGGAGATGCCTTCTGTCTGGGCGTATATAAATCACTCACAAGTAGTTATTTCGAAAAAGCCGCGAATCATCCCAGCCCGTTAGTGGTATCCACTGCGAATTATGAACCCGTACCCAACGCTGCGCAGTATAGAAGACGACCGCAACACATTTTTACCGACCCTCCTGATTCAATCACGTCAGCGAACGATCAGTACCAGCCTATCTCTCCAAACAGAGCGTGTTCATGCCCACGCCCGCGTAACCACAGATCACGCCGCCATGGTCTGGGGGTAAATTTCGTTCCCGCACACCAAATTCGGTCCCCCTCGGCAGCGGCTCAAGCCTAGGTCCGTTCCCTCGGCGTGGAGCCCTTGAGTACGCTATTCACGCGATACAGTGACATACCTTACATCAGTGCTATAACATCACACACATCACCTATACAGACGTGCGCGCTTACACGCTGTTTTTCTTTTTCAGAGAAATAAACGAAAAAGATTCTACCCTTACTTTTCCCTATCCTATATAGTTTAGAGGATTTTTTCCGACACAAAATGCATATAGGGTTTGTTGAGGCACGCATGCTTGGTACACATGCATGTTTCAAGAACTCATATACGCATATCTATCTAGATATGCGTATATGCTATCTAGCTTAGCTTGGGCTAGCTCAGATAGGTCGCGAATTTTGCACAAAACAGGCGACAGCTCAAGCCGAGGTGTGCCGTGCACCCTTGAGTTAGTTGCCCAAAGATCCCAGATCAGCTGAGTGCCTTTAGCGCTCGCCTCAATAGTTCGGTGAAGCTGTAAAGACCTTATCAGGTCAACAGCGTTTTCATTTCGGAAAAAAAATATACCATATATATTTAGCGTATAGCTTATTAAATACAATTACAGAAATACTTATATGCTTCACATGATATGATATGTTGCCTTTGGGCCGTATTCATTGCTATGCTGACGATAGTACCATCCATGAGTTATATTATAGCAAGCCTTCTTGCGGCCAGGGAGAAACAGAAAAGAGACGGCAGGATTTTCTCGAACTGACTACGCTATTGACCTAGCAAGGTCTTTACAGCTTCACCGGACTACAGCGACATCAGGAACTTATCATTGAGCTCAACCGATCCTTGCATCGCATATCAATATGGGGAGCAAGTAATTTGGTCGAGTTTAATGCTAACAAAACACAGGTGTGCGCGTTTACATGCAAGGCATCTCCATTTACCCCCCTTCCTACTCTTCAGAACATCTCGCTCGCAATGCGAGTCTGTCTCAATATCCTGGGTGTAGATATTCGCAGCGACCTTAATCCCACGGACTACATCGGGAGCGTAATCTCCACTGCATCTCGGAGACTCGGAATTCTGAACAAGGTGCGACGGTTTTTCACGCCCCGATCAGTTATATCTTCTTTACAAGGCACAAGTTCGGCCTTGCGTGGAATACTGTTCGCACCTTTGGGACGGTTCCGCCAAGTACCTACTGGATGCCTTGGACAGGTTGCAGAGACGGGCTGTCCGCATTGTTAATGATGCAGACATTACAGAGTTTATAGAGCCACTTCAACTGCGCAGGGATATTGCCTCACTGAGCGTGTTCTACCGTCTGTATCATGGCGAGTGTTGTGCAGAGTTATTCAATTTAATCCCTTCTTCTCCTTTTCACAACCGAATCACGCGCGCTGGTCTACGGAGCCACAGGCCACAGTTTTACGGTAAACCCTATATGGGCACGAACTAAAAAGTTCGCAACATCCTATCTTTGCCGTACCGTGAAGCTGTGGAACAATCTCCCGGCTAGTGTGTTCCCTCCTTTCTATAATATGGGGTCCTTCAAGCGTAACTTGAAGAGGCATTTACGCAGGCCGGCATGACAGCGACGCCCGTCGAAGGATGATGTATCTCTCGGTAGTCGCCGTTGTTTTTGGATTGCACTGTGCTTACCATCAGGCACAGTGCAGTCACTTTGCCGTGCTATTATAAAAAAAAAAAAAAACATGATAGATCGGCTTGGCGACAACAAGCTAATTGGATATTATTAAATGCCCTTTTGACGTATGAACAACTAAGTATTTTCGAATATTCTGTCACATCCTTAAACTAGATGGAAACTGTTCTGATGCACTATAATAGAAAAATGTGAATCACTACACAATCCGGAAAATTTTACAAGTAAATACACAATTATTATACATAAAAGTGATCGTCTCGCGCCGCTCCATCTGCTGGGTGATAAATAGTTTTAGTTTTAATTCAGTTGAGATAGTTTTAGTTGAAAACGCGTTTATTTTATAAAAAAAAAAACCTGGAAACGAGGTCGAAATTCTATTCTTTTTCAAGAGATTCCGATAAGCGAGCGCCACCCTTCACTTCATCGGGATTTTGCATCGGGATTTTGCAATTGACAAAAAATCAAATTAATTATATCGCTATTTTTAGAGTGGAATCGGCTATATCGCATATTATTCGATCTCAAAAATAATTTATATCAAACAGGAGTAAGTATAGCGTGTAGAATAGACGTTTTAATAAAGACTACGAAAACTTGATCGAAGACAGAAGAAAATTTGAGCTCAGTTTAGTATACAAATCATACAAATTAATACGTGAAGCAAAAACTTTGTGCCCTTTTTAAGGGAACTGCGTATACGGATGAACTTAAAATTTGGCATAGTTAAAGTTTATATAGCAGAGAAGTGCAGAAAGCTATTTATTTTATATAAAATGCATTAGAAGTACATAAAATTCATTAAAATATGCATTACTCACACTACTGCTTGAATTTTACACAACGTATATACACATGTAAATAAAAAAGACATTTTGACAGCCATCAATAACGACCTTCAAAAAAGGTTGCGAAGAAGGTTGTTATGCTCGACTGTATGTATTTTTTTACTCTTACATTCCATACCGTAATGCTCTTTGAATTCAACTGGTCAAATTGTAGATTAATTTATAATTTATAATATATGTATATATACATACATATACATATACATATACATATTCATATATATATATACTACGCTATTGACCTAGCAAGGTCTTAACAGCTTCACCGAACTGCTAAGGCGAGCGCTTAAGGCACTCAACCGAATTTATATGGCAACCAGCTCAAGGGTGCACGGCACACCTCGGCTTGGCTGTTGCCCGTTGCATGCAAAATCGCGACCTATCTTAGCAAGGGTGCACGGCACACCTCGGCTTGGCTGTTGCCCGGTGCATGCAAAATCGCGACCTATCTTAGCAAACCTAGCTAACTATTCAGATATGTTTGAGTTGTTGAAACGTATATGTGTACCAAGCATATCCACTTCAACAACTCCTCCATGTATTTTTGTCGGAAAAATGAGAGTTTTTCAGTTCGATAAGGGAAAAAATTTAACAAAAATAACCCTTCCACCAAGATGTATAGCGTGTAGGCGTGCACGTGTGTGGAGGTGATCGTGTAGTGTTGTGGCAGTGATGTATGGGTGTGTTACCGTATCGCGCAAGCAACGCACTCAAGGGCTCCCTATCAAGGGATCGAACCTAGGATTGAGCCGCTGCCGTGGGAGGCTTAATCGGGTGTGCGGGAGCGAAATTAACCCCCAGACCGCGACGGCGCGATCTATGGTTACATGGGCGTGGGCGTGAGCACGCTCTGTTACGAGGGACAGGCTGGTACTGATCGTTCGCTGACGTGATATCGTCGGGTGGATCGGTGAAAATGTGTTGCGGACATCTTCTATAACGCCCAGCGTTGGGTACGGGTTCGTATTTGCGGCGGATACCACTAACGGACTGGGATGAATCGCGGCTCGCTCGAAATAGCTATTCGTAAGTGATTTTATATACGCCCAGATAGACGGCATCTCCAGGTCCCTGTGGAGATCCGCCTTCTGGACGAACCAAGGAGCACCGGTGATTTTACGCAGAACTCGGGTCTGCAAAACCTGAAGTTTATCGAGATTATTCGCGTGGGCGAAAACCGGACAACTATACGTCATAAATGGACGAATACAGACTTTATATATTGCGAGCTTGTCTGAGGGACAGTTTGCTCTTCTGACAGAGTAAATAATGGAGGCGACCTAAGACCATAGCGGCTTTGTCTCGTACTCTTTTAGTATGTGGTTCGAACGTTAAACGATTGTCTACAGTGACGCCGAGATACTTGACCTCGGTGGTCCAAGGTATCTCGGAATCGTATAGCCTTATGGGCTTTAACTTGTTCGAACTGGATCGAAGAGTATCGCGGCACTCTTATCGGGGTTAATACCTATACGCCATCGAAGAAACCAATCACCGAGTGTGCTAACGGCTTCTTCGATGCGATCTCTGAGAACACTCGGCCGCCAGCCAGAGGCGTAGATGACTGTATCAGCATAACAACCTGCCTCGACTCCCGGGAGCTTAGGTAGGTCACTGATGAACAGGTTGAAGAGGGTGGGCGCGAGTATTGAGCCTTGTGGCACACCTGAGCGTATCGGACAAGGCAATGAGAGTTCGCCGTCTACTCTAAAACGGAAGGTTCTATCGGCAAGATAATCACGAATGATGTGAACAAACCTATCGGGTATACCGGCTTGATTTAACTTGTATATGAGCCCTTTGTGCCAGACCTTATCGAAGGCCTTGGCGATATCGAAAAAGACAGCTATTGTGCGTTTCGGATTAGTGTTTTTCACGGGCGGATCCAGCTCCGGATGCGGATCTTTATTGAAATTAGAAAAAACGTACTCCGTGAGGCGGAGTACTTGATCTGGACAAGAATGTTTGGCGCGAAATCCAAACTGCTCAGGCGGTATTAAACTAAGGTCAGAAATCTTAACTTGGAGACGGTTCAGAAGGAGCCGCTCGTAAAGTTTGCCTAGAGTGTCTGATAAACTGATCGGGCGATAGTTATCGGGAAGCGTAGCTTTCTTACCGGGCTTGTGAATCCCTATCACTACGGCCCTCTTCCAGACGGCTGGAAATTGACCCTGGGACATGGCCGCATTGAAGATGCAGACCAATAGAGCTATGATGCGGTCAGGAAAGAGCTTCAAAACCTCGTTCCTGATCCCATCGGGATCTGGGGACTTCCTAGGCTTGAGACGCTTGATGGTGGCCGAGACTTCGTCAAACGTTATCGGGGTTAGGGTATCCGCCGGAGGAGACGCGAATGCATAGTCTACGGCTGTTTCGATAGACTCTATGATGGAAGGGTCAGTATTATCAGTGTTTGGAGAACACTGTTTCTCCAAACTCGCGGCGAGACATTCTGCTTTGTCAGTGTTATCGAACGCGGGAGGCAACCCGGGGCCTCTGTCGAGAGGGGGCACTGGAATGACCGTATCGGACTTAAACTTTCGCGTGAGAGTCTAGAACGACAGGTGAGACGGCTGGAGATCCCCCAGAAACCTGTCCCACCTGTCACTCCGAATTTCAGAAATACGAGACTTAACTGCTTTACGCAAGAAATGTAAGCGTTCGCGGTTTTCTGCGGTCGGTTAAGCGTCGTAAGCACGAGTCGCGGCGTTCTTATCCGTGATCAATGCTCTCACGTCATCAAGGAGTATAAAACGGCGTTCTTTCGCCGCTTGTACCTCTTTCGAGGTCTCTCTGACGGCGGTCTGGAGATAATCAACCAGGGAATCGATGGCCGAATCCGCGTCGGCTTTATACACCAACACGTCCGGAATCCTGTCTAAACTTCTAGACGACGGACTATTTTTAAGATATTCGCTAAGTTTCACGTAATCGGCCACTCTGATCGGCGACGGGCTAAAATCAGAATTCCATCATTCCAATTGTCATTACAATTGTAATACAACCGGGCGATGATCCGAGTCGAGTTCGTGTACGACTGATATGAGTCGTACAGGAAGCGCGACATTTTTTAACAGAGCTACATCTAAAACTGACGGTCGGCAGTGATCTTGATAATGCGTGGGTTCCGGAGGGGCTATGAAGTCAAATGCGAGAGAGCCTCACCTAGTTCGTCGAGTATCCTCCCGTTACGAAAGGTACACGGACTGTTCCAGATGACGTTCCCGCTGTTGAGGTCCCCCGCTATAATGACTGAGTCACCTAAGCTAAATAGCGCCTGCAAATCGGATTTAATTAACTCCTTGTTCGGTGATAGGTACGCGGAGCCAAGAATAATATCAGAGTGGCCCGTCATACCTACACGGTATACTGACACTTCCATATGAGTAAGCGCGGGCGGATCTAGCGGCATGCAATATAGCGAACATCTAAAATAAATTAAGGTGCCACCCCCGCGGGTGACACGGTCGTTTCTAACTATGCAGTAGTTCGCGGTTCTCGGATTACGCATATTCGGTTTTAACATCGTTTCCTGGATGAGGAAAACGTCAATCTGTCTATCGCGTAAAAAGTCAGCTACTAGATCGCGCTGTGTCCGAAGGGATTTCGCGTTGAAAAACGATAGACATAGACCGCGCGATTTAACTTTATTTATTCCCGTGAATTTTAAAACTTATTTAAACGACGGTGAACGGGCGAGGCGCTGAATTGTGGCTCCGATAGCCGGAAAACGCGCTATAGCGCTGAGAAGACCGCAACCTTCTTCTACCTCGACTATGGCATGGAAGGCGATAACCTCCTGAATGTCGTGTTCTCTGAGTAAGTGCTCCATCCCGTCGAATTAACCTGAGAGAGATGGTGGAGCATGAGTCGCCTTAGGTGGCGGTGCCAGAGGCCTAGAAGAGGCCTGAGGCTGAGGTCGGGGGGCCCAGGGGGCCATAGGGGCCCGCCCGGGTTGGGCCGCGCGCGGCACAGAGGGTGGCGAGCGCAGTGAGGTCGTGGGCGCGGGCGCAACCAGGGCGCGGGAGGCGCCCGGCAGGCCCGAGAAGGCCTCCACGGACATGAGAAGTGGAGGCGGGGGGCGGGTGGCGGCTGCAGGCGGCCTGGGCGCCTGCCTCGCCTGACGGGGACGTTGTGAGCGCGGCGCGCGGGGAAAACCGCGATAATACGCGGAGTGACCCGCGTTACCGCAGAGCACACAGCTGGGAGGATCGGGAGTGCCAGGTGTGCGCTCGCACTCCTACGTGGCGTGGTCTCCCAGGCACTTGACGCACCTGGGACGGAGATGACAATTCTTCGCGGAGTGCCCATAACTCTGGCAGTTATGGCACTGCGAAGGAATGTGGGTCTTGCGTGAGGGCTCAACGGTGACCCCGTTGAGATCACACACCGAAGTGAGTGAGAAGATGGCCTTGCCCTCCTGCGACCAGTCGAGGAGAACGAGAACCATATTGTAAGGAGCGCGGGTGCGTGGGTGGTACATACGGTGTACCTCACGCACCGGGCAGTTTTTCTCCTTAAGGGTAACGTCCTCGACCGAGATTTCGGCCGGGACATGGCGTAACACGACACGCAGGAGGCGCTCGTCTTCTATCGCGTAAGTAAAGTACGCGAGTTTCGATTCAGTAAGAAATCGTATAAGAGCGCGATGGTCGTCGGAGGTGGGACACTTAACACGGATGCCCGTCGGAGTGCTAAATGCAGACGTGTAATTGACCTTAAGGGTCTTAAGTCGGTTGGAAATCTCGGTCCATTTGGATTTATCCTGAATCGTAACAGGAGGCGGGGGACGCGGCTTTCTAACTGCGGAGCCTTGAGTGAGCGGGACGGAGCTATTTTGGCTTGCGTTTGGCTTACACGACAGTATAGGCGAGGTCGACGGCACACGAGCGCCACCTATGTTGGCGACTTTCATTGGGCCTACGGATCCCGATTCCGTCGGGCTGGCCGGACGACGCTTTTTAAATGAGATGGTTGTATACCCGTCTTTAACTAATTGCGCAGAAGGCGCGGGAATCGCGGTCGCGGTCGTGGTCGTGGTCGGCTCGACGGACGCCGTTACGTCTAACTCCATCTCGGAGCCGGTCTCCGAGCTGGAGCTCGAAATCGGGGCCTCAAGTAAGCCTTTATCGCGCGCATCGAGAGGCGATTGCGGCGATAGAGTCGCGAAAGAGTTCGCGGTCAGAATATTAGGCGCGAAACGGCCCTCGGCGGCCTGCAACATAACATTGTTGTAAATTGAATTTACAATCTCCTGATCTAAACCGCTCTCGAGGAGATTTTTGGGAAAATAATCTGTTACAGCTAACGTATCCATCGCTGTGGATCGAGGAGAGGGAGGGGCCGCGAAACAACCTCCCTGCTTTAAGGGCAGGGGGGCACGCCAAATGAAAAACTAGAAGACTATCTCGAGTCCGGTCCAAGAGAGTTGTTTAAAACAAAATGAGAGCACAAAGCATGTAAATGAGTGAGCGAGACAAGGGAACATATACTACGTAAATAACACACTATAAAATAAATAAGTAGCAGTTAAGTAGATAGATGAATAAGTAGTTACATATATAAAGATAGAATTAATAGATAAATAATAGAAAAATAAATAGTAATAAGAAGATAATAGATAAATAGTTAACTGAATAGACAAGTGGTTAAATAAATAAATAGATGAATAAAGGCGTAAATATATAAATAAGGGAATATCTCACTCACTCAGGTAGATGTTGCACACGTGCGAGCTGTGTCGACTTAATAGCAAACACAAAGCACAACGAACACACACTAATCTGCGAGTACCGAAGTCGAAAACAAAAGATATCGAACAAAGAGATATCGGGCAGATGCGTTCGCCGCCAAGGCTGGGCATCGACTCACTCAGTGTGTCAACACGACAAGCGCCGCCCCTTATATGGGCTGATCACAATATAACTATCCGACATTAAAACATAACATGGACCAATGGCGTCTACCCTCGATATAGTCTATTAATAGTACGAAGAGTGGTTAAAAGTATATATATATATTTTTTTTTAACTTTAATTTTGGCAATCAACCTTTCAGATTATAACTGTCATTGTGACGTAGTCAATAATATTACAAGCGTCGTACGATCATTTCAATATTATGCGTAGTGTGAATCAATATTCTAACAAGATGATGGATCCCTTGTTAGAACCTTCCAGGGAGTTTTTGTAGCATCTTAGAATTTCATGCTCCGTGGTATTATTTTCCATTCACTTCACTTATACACAATAAACTAAAACTATATTGAGTAAAACACCACTAAATTTACAAAATATAGAGTATGTGACTCTATACACTATACACTAGACAAGTCTGTTAATCTGCTTCGGAGATTCCTACAAAAAATATGACTGACATATTTATTGTACTTCTGGTTATTTTATAAGGTGATCTGCTAATACACTTAATAGAAATTTCTCTACTTGCATTACTTGTATCTACTCACAGCAAAGAGACTGCACTATGTCTGGTGGTAAGCGTAGTCCAATAATAGGTGGTAGAGCAATGCTAAAACTATTGTTGGTTTCGGCATGAATGGGTCGGCTCGCCCAGGGTGGTACCACCCTCTCACAGAAAACGGTGGTGACGTGGCAGTGCTTGCATTGTTCCATTTCATACGGTCAGTGAGAGAGCCCGAGACCAACTCTCTTCCTCTCCCCTCCCCTTTTCTGTCCCTCCTTCCATCTGCCCTCCTCGTCCTTTTCCCTCACTTCCCCCAAAACACAGGCTGGCAATGCACTTGCGACTCCTCTTGTGTTGCTAGTGCCTACGGACGGTGGTGATCACTTAACTTCAGGTGACTCACTTCTTCGTTTGCCTCTTATTATTTAAAAAAAAGATTATCAAATTGACAGTGGTAAATAGTCAAGCGAACCAGCATGCAATGCTCTCATTAAAGTATTTTACTTCACTGAAAGCTCCAAATCCGAACAAGAATGTGAACCTACGTCTATCTGCGCGAAATCCGGACACGTTCAAACAATATCACTATAGATATGTATTATATTTTCATCAATATTTTTACAGCTGTATTCGTTTAATTCGTCAGACAATTTACTTCGGTAAACAGTTGTTAGAATAAATCATTTACATTGAAGAATATAAGTCGGTATGAAGAGTGTCACTTTTTTGGTAATTTTAGTAAGTGTTGTTTTAGTTTATGTATTTTTAACTATATGTTGATTTGTTTTAAGTTTTTTTTTTTAATTTTTTAATTTTGGACCAATATTCAGCCAGATCCTAGTCTAATTCTAATAGACATATTACGTATATTTAGTTATCTGCTACCATATATCTATCTTCTATCTATATATGTATGTGGAATCTCTATAACTCGAAACTCGTTAAGTCGTAATCCTCAGGAAGTCGAAAAAAAAATGCTATTCCCTTCATTCCCTGTAAATAAACGACATCTCGAATTATTTAGACATCGTAACTTGAGCAAAATGTTATTTCACTGCGAGATTATGATAATAATTAAAAAAGGAGATAACTTAAGTATTCTTTACTTTACTAACAATGTGTAAGCTTGTAGGCGTGCACGTGTGTATAGGTGATATGTGTAATGTTGTTGCAGTGATTTAAGGTTTTGTGCTCCTGTATCGCGCAAGCAGCGTACTCAAGGAATCTACGCCGAGGGACTAGGCTTGAGCCTTGGCCAAGGGGCCCTATTCTGGTGTGCGAGAGCGAAATTTACCCCCAGATCATGGCGGCGTGGTCTGTGCTTACGCGGGCGTGGGCGAGAATACACTCTGTTTGGAGAGACAGGCTGGTACAGATTGTTCACTGCCGTTATTTTTCGGGAGGATCGGTAAAAATATGGCGCGGTCGTCTTTTGTAACGCGGAGCGTTTGGTACAGTTTCGTTATTCGAGGCGGATACCACTAACTGACTGGGATGATTCGCGGCTATTTCAAAATATCTAGTAGTTAATGATTTTACGTACGTCCAGATAGGAGGCATCTCCAGGCCCCTGTGGAGATCTTCATTCCTAACGTACGGTGGGCTCCGGTGGCTTTACATAAGAATCGGTTTTGAATTACTTGTAATCTATCGAAATTATATTGCGACATGTGTGCAAAAACGGATGAGCTATATGTTAAAATAGAACAAATACACATTTTATATAACGTGACATTTGTTTGAGCGACAACTTATTCTTGTGACAATCTATTGAATGTAACCAACCGATGACCGTAGCTGCCCTGCTTCTAACATTTTCTGTGTGTTGTTTAAACGTGAGGCCTTTATCCAAGGTGATTTATAGGTATTTAACCTGATTGGCCCAAGGAATATGTGTACCGTACAATTTAATAGGTGTGAGTTTGCGTTCGTATTTATTGGATATCGGATCGAAAAATATCGCGGCACTTGTGTCGGGATTTAATTTTATACGCCATCGAATAAAACAATCACCGAATGTGCTAACGGCTTTTTCAATGCGTGTCGTGTCTTAAGAATTTTTGGACGCCAACCGGAAGCGTAGAGGACTGTATCATCAGCATAAAAACTACCTCTACTTCCGGAAGCCGAGATAGGTCACTGACGAACAGATTAAAGAGCGTGGGTGTTAGATTGTACCCTTGGGGCACATCTGAGCGTACCGGGTGGGATGAGGATAATAATTTCCCAGCCACTCTATAGTGAACAGGATTATAATGGCGGCGCACACGATAACCATAGCGGCCGGATGCAGCGCCATTAAGTGGTATTGTAGGAATTTATTATATATTTATTTATAATGTTACAATCAGAAATGCGTAATATAGATCGACGTTGTGAAGCAGCGCGACTAAATTTACCCAGAGGACGGCGGCGCGTGACGTGCGGTGGTTGCGGGGTACACGGAACTCGCGCGTATATCGGTGTCTGGTACAGCCTGGTACCTACGGGTACTACGGCTACTACGGCTCCTTTACATGTCCGATACGATGACGCGACGCGGTTACCATATTAATGGAAATAATCAGTTCCACAGTATGTTAAAGAGAAAGATGCCTAGGCGTGGGAAAAAAACAGTAGTTGCCCTCGCGAATTGCAACAAAACTAACGACCTATAAAATAACTACCATATATTGTTTGTGCTTTATGGAAGTGCAATGAATTACTATATTCTTTTTAAACAAAATATTAGAAGCCAGAGCGGTAATTAACAGGCTACGAAGTTAAATTTAAAAACCTTTGACAACATAAATTGAAAAAAATCTGCAAAGAAGATATTTTTTTTTTTTTTGTTGTACAGCTTACTTCACTAATCTGTAATCTGTTTGAATATGTAGTTGAATATACGTATATATCATAAAAGTTAAGTCGCTGTTATTTAAATTTGACACTACATATAGAAAAATATAACCTAGAACTCGCTCTTGTTAAGTCGAAGACTCATTGACTGCACATAATAAATAGTATCTAGACGACCGAGCCTAGCTGGTTCTTAAAAAAAAAACCATTTTTAAATTAAAATAAACTGTTAGGTTTTCATCACAAAATTAGCATTTATTTACAAAAAAAAAATCTCTTTTCGTTTCACTCGGATTCGAACTAGGGTTACTCGGAGCTTCGAAGCAGCCAATTTCTATCTGAGCTATTTTTGTTTTGACAGCGGAGACGAAATTTAAGTCAATATTTCCGATTAATCAGAGTTTATATTAATTTCACACAGTCAAGGATATTACTAATACCATATATCTACGGATTTACTCCACACACGTATGTTTGGACTGGTTACATACATTTTATATAGGAACGGGAAACGATGCGTGGACTTTATCCCCTACATATCTATAGCGTGCACTCTATAGATATGCAAGTGTGTCCCTACATACAGTATTAATTAGTTTTCATATTCTCTCCCTTTTTCTATTACAGTGTATTTTATGCTTAGTCCCTTAAATCTGCTCCTTCCGTATATAATGGCGGCGAACGATCAGTACCAGCTTGTCTCTCCAAACAGAGCGTGTTCACGCCCACGCCCACGTAATCACAGATCTAGTATGGTTTAGGGGTAAATTTCGCTCCCGCACACCAGATTAGGCCACCCTCGGAAGCGGCTCAAGCCTAGGTCCGTTCCCTCGGCGTGGAGCCCTTGAGTGCGCTGCTCGCGCGATACAGTGACACAGAATCTTACATCACCACAACAACGTTACACATATCATGCCTACACACGTGCACGCATATACGCTTACACATGAAAGGGGAAGGGTTTTGTTTTTTTCCCTTATCGAACTGAAATAGTTTTGAAAATTATCCGATACGAAATATATACAAGAGTTGTTGAGGTATGTATGCTTGGTACACATACATATATGTTCCAACAACTCATATATGTATGAATAATTAGCTTGCGTCAGCTCAGATAGGTCGCAAATTGCACGTATCAAGCAACAGCCCAAGTCGTGGTGTGTCGTGCACCCCTGAGTTAGTTGTCTAATAAAGTCGATTGAGTGCTCTAATCGCTCGCCTTAGTAGTCCGGTGAAGCTGTTAAGACCTTACTATGTAAATAGCATAGTTAGTTCGAGAAAAAAAACTTAAACCTGCTAAATCGTTAAATATTTAGCGTATTAAGATTTCGTTTATTATTGAAGCTTGCCGAGATAGCCAACAAATACGACTATATTTAAATGGAATTCCTAAATTGTTATTATTAGTATACAAATATATTGTCAAGTCGATGACCCATGATAAAAAAATGAACAACGAACATGCTCGTTCATGATGCCAATTTTAATAATATACATGTTTGTACACTTCCTGATAATAAAAGATACCTTCATAAATTATACACATAAACTTGCCTCATGAATCACTCTATATACTGTTGAAAACCGCATGAAAACCCGTTCAGTAGTTTTTGAGTTTATCGCGAACACACAGACAGACATGGCAGAGGACTTTTTTTATAATATGTAATGAAGACTACATAATAACGGAGACTAAATATCGCCTGTTACTGTTGCTTTAAAAAAATCTTTTGTTTCAGACGTTTATGGTGATCCAGACCACTCCGGTAGCTAGTAAGTACAATCTTGTATTAATAATATAATAATAATAATTTTATTTCAAGCAACAATGTCACAAGTTAAATTTGAAAGCCAACATAATGTTAGTAACATCTTAATTGCTAAAGGTTAATACCTATATAATACAATATTAAATCATGGCTAAGATAAACCGGGAACAGTAGGGTCAACAGTACCTTGGCCCAGCCATGTGTAGACGTGTCCAGTGCCGCAGCATTGGAGAGTCCCACCTATTCGCCAGTTTGCTTAGAATGCTGTTGGAGCTGTCACGAAAGCGGTTCAGCAGAGACGCACAGCGCTTTCTAATTGTGGCTTGGAATCCACCAGTGTGTGCTTCGGTTAACATACCAGATGCATTACAAAAGCGTGGCACTCTAAACCCATTGTTATACTGGACGCGCAGCGCGCTGTACGCCCTCTGAGTGTACCGGACCCACAGACTGCTCGTGTAAAAAGACTGGCAGTAAGGCTTTCAAAAGCGTTGTCTTCTCTGGTACCGTACAGCGAGCAAATCGGCGTGCTAGCATGTTGCATCGGAAATTATAAAATTATTAAATTTAGAATTTCTTCGACTAATAACTTGTGTTAGTGTAGACGGAATACCTGTGTTTTACGGAATTTTACACATTTTGAACTAGCAGAATTTTTTGATTTTGTATGCATTTTAATATAATTACATTAAAATCGCAATTAAATTACTACTAGAAAGGTGACGACGGCTCGATGTTAGAATCAGGAGTGTCCTCCTTAGGCTGCGATGCAGTCGTAACCTTAATACGCTGAGCACGTGCCTCGTGGTTAGGTGGTGTCGTAACAGTGTGTGTGTTGCAGCGTTAGCTCTTTAGACTCGTGCAATGTTTATCTAGGTAAATGTTAGTCATCGATCTAAGCGGCACGTGGATATGTAACATGTTCACATGAATATGTATTTACAAATACGAATAAAAAAAGTATCTATTTAATTAATTACAATTAAAATTAAAAATAACTATAGATACCCGCACTAGAAACTAAATCTTGTGTCGCGGGTAATCATTCAACTACGTTACAAAATTTATAAACTCTTGGTGCCGTCAGTGGCTTACTTATTGGATACATTTTTATTTAAATTAATGATAGTAGGATATATAACATAGGTAACATAAACATTTACGCAGTATTAAAATTAAACACAAACGCACATGGTTATCAAATCTAAATGAATAAATGTAGGTAGATAACTACTATAAATTGACCTTAAAATTACATTATTTTCATATCCTGTATCTGTTTAAGTGAGAATGTGAAGAATATTTTCAGTCGAAATCAAAAATCACAATCGAAAATAGTTTATTCAGTTTAGGCCCTAATAAGGCGCTTATGAACGTCAAAAACTATCACCGGTTCGGAAAACAACCCAGCCATCGAGAAGAACCGGCAAGAAACTCGATCGGGTACATTTTTTTTACATATATTTCGAATAAATCATACAATAGCTTATAGTGGATGCACAGAGAGGAGTCAATTCCAGACATCACTATCGTTCACATACTGATCCACTCTATAATATCCTTTTGACATTAAAACCCGCTTGACGTGGCGCTTAAATTTACAGTCCGGCAAATCGGTAACATGTTTTGGAACTTTATTGTAAAACCTAGCACTATATATAACAGTTTCGTCGTATGTTAAAGGCAATAACCAGTTGGTGACTCTAGTCTTTGCTTATCTTAATTGTAGGTTAATTAATTCACAGTGTACCATTACATGCATTGTACGGTAACCGATTTTCTTTCCTTTATTTTTGAGATTTTTTTCCCATAACATAAACAAATCGATATATTTATTTGATACACTCCAGGTTGGTTACATGCTACCAAGTATACTCTTTGGTACAAAAATCTTACAATAAAATAAACTAATATACCTATTGTATTGAACCTAAGAAACTATTACTGGTTTTGCTAAATCTGAAACATAGGACGACAGTTTATTACAGTTTCTAGTATCTACATTATGCCATTCTTTTACTAATTTCTGTTTTTCAAAGTTTTTACGAACATACATTAAATTATCAAGAATGTATTGGGAGGGTAGAGTTAAGGTACCGAATTCCTGGAACTTCCTTTTTAATGATTCGCGAGTTCCCATATTATATATTGCTCGAACTGCCCGTTTTTGTAATAAAGATATGATGTCTACCTAAGCAGCAGTACCCCACAGCAGAATACCATAAGGCATTAAGCTATGGAAGTAAGCGAAGAAGACTAACCACGCAGTGGTAATATCTGGAAGGTGTAATAATAACATCAGTTTCCCGGAGGTTTCCACCCTCCTCTTATTGGGGTATATAATTACCATTAATCGAATAATGTAACCTACAGAAAACTCTTTGATTTTACAGAACAACTTAACATGGAACGGTGCTGTTTTAAAGGACTACAAAACGACTATTCGAAGGAGCCTAATAGTTATAAATTCTCGCAGAACAAAAACAATAAAATACTGGATAATAATTTGTTAACTCGTGTAAGGAGAAGTCCGCGGATTTGTTGTACTATATTTAATGGCGATATGTCGTGTACTGGATGTTAATACGACTTGAATAAATGTCTAAAAAAATTAAATTCGTTTTCTTTCTAATAGAAAGAGGATTCAATATTTTAATGGTTCGGTGAATTTCTATTTTAGGCTTGGACAGGGTACATTTTGTAAATTTGGTAGTGTTTTATGTAATATAGTTCGTTTATTGTGCATAAGTGAAGTGAATGGAAAATAATACCACTGAGCATGAAATTCTGAGATGCCACAAAAACTCCATAGAATGATCTAACAATGGATCTTGTTAGAATATTGACTGATACGACGCAATATTGAAATGATCGCACGACGCTTGTAATATTATTGACTACGTGACACTGGCAGTCTTTCTTTTTGTTAAAGTGGAGAATAATTCTCATTAAACTTTCAGGGGGTTTCTGAACTGTGTCGATCGCACGCCGCGTTCTAGGACCCAGCGATGACTGCGAATTGTACTAACTAAAAAACTTCACGAAACGTATGCTGTGCTAGCGAGGGTGCACTTATAAGAATGATACGATCGGCTGCAGTTTAAAAGTGAATCAATTTGATTAACTACACATTACTGGTTATTACTGGTTTCAGCATAAATACCACCTCGCCCCGGGGTAATACCACCCTCTCACCGTAAACCAACGTGAAGTAACAGTGCTTGAGAGCGCCGGAGACTCACCTTCCTTCCTCTCACCTCTCCTCTCCTTTCTCTCCTTTTCCCCGTTCCTTCCAAGCACAGGCTGACAAAGCACTTGCGACACCCCTGTTGTTGCTAGTGTCTATGGACGGCGGTGATTACTTAACATCAGATAACCCGTCTGTTCATTTACCTTCTATAATATAAAAAGGGATATAAATAAAAAAAAAAACATACAGTCGAATTGATAACCTCCTCCTTTTTTTGAAGTCGGTTAAAAAGGGGCATTTGTGTTCCGCAAACTCTACTAAAACTATTCAAGCAAGTTAACTCACGATGTTTTCATTCCTTATACGTTTATGTCGCAGTAATTTTATTAAAATTTTACTTGTTATAGAATACATTCTAGGATATACTACACGGTGCTATTACATTTTATCTCAACGCGAAAGATCGAAACTGTACTGGAGTTTTTTTTTAATATATGTGTGTCTTGTTGTTTTAAAGAATAATTAACATTATTAATTCTATAATACGGCGGATGGCAACAAGCTAAAGGGCACCATGTAAGGTACTTTGCGATCAGATCTATGTTAGAGTTGTTGCGGAGGGAAGTCGCAGCGACATTCGAATTGGTTGCCTTTTGCACGCCAGGTGATTCCAGTGAGACCAGATGATTGAGTGATCAAACAATACGTGCGTCCTGAAAGAGACATACCGTTAAAGCGTGATAGCATTTTACAAATATCACTTTTCGATTAGCAACACTATAAAACATAAAGAGTAGTGCCTAGCTCCTTTAAGAAAATATTTTTAAATTAACATAAACTGTTAGGTTTTCATTACAAAATTAGCATTATTGTACAAAAAAATATATATTAAATATATATCTATTCTGCTGTCACTCGGATTCAAACTTATACGGATTTTTGAAGCAACAGATTTCAATCTGAGCTATTTTGGTTTTGACAGCGGCGGCGAAATTTACCTTCATCTTCTAGCTATGTTTGTCATTGCCTGAAAACTCGGTTAAAAAAATGTTTTCTATAAATAAAATATCTAGATCGATTTATCGACACCGAAACTACCTACATGCTAAGTTTCATGGAAATAGATGACGCCGTTTCCAAGATCCTGAATGTATACAAATATACAAGAATTGCTCGTTCAAAGGTATGAGCATTCCTAATAGGATTCTGCGTTGTAGAAACAATCTAACACACAACTAGTTAAGTCATGAATACTTATCAAATAAGACAATTAAATAAAAGACAATGAATGATGTTCCTCTTTTCTTTATTATATACACTAAAAGGTACAATATCCTTTGATTCTATTTGCGTTGTACTTTAATCAAGTGATTATTTTGAAAATGATCATTTCTTTAGGAGTACTTCGCGTTCTTTCAGAACAATGAATAAAAATGAACTGTCACGCTTCAGTCAGTGACGCTGAATCGTGTTTATTCGGTTCCAATAGTCATCCAGCACGTTTATTTTTGGAAGTTATTGGGAGTATGAGTTTCTTTGTCTGTCACGCTTTCATGCCTTCCACTACTAAACTGATCCTCATAAAATTTTGATTACACGTTGTGAAGAGTACAGAAAAGTATATACAGGAGTAATTTTCATCCAAAAGAAGAGAAACGTTGAAGGTGATAATTCCGTCAGAGGAACTGGGATCACCCGACTATACCCTTGCAGATGGGAATGACAGTGACGATTACAAAAAAATGTATCTCTTGGTTGTCGCGATTGTTTAAATATTGTATTGTGTATGTATATCATCCAGAGCTATGCAGTTAGTTTTTCATGATAAAAAATGGAGTTGTCACGGGCCGCCTGGCAGATGTGAAATATCGAAATTGTTTTTTATAAGTTATGTGCATAAGAGAACAGATTACGATAGGAATCAGCTTAATGAAAAGATAAGGCGCCACAGATTTGTTCTATAAAATAATGACTGTTTATTTATTTTATTACATAAATATTAATTTTTATTAAATACAAAAATTTAAAGAAATTACTGCTAGGCGCAGGCGCGGTGTGTTTGGCGGCATTTATCAAAGGGAACTAGGTTGTCGGCGCGTACCACGTAATACTAGTAGAAAGAGTGTCCGACAAATCAATTTGAATCTTATATTTATACCGATAGGGCTGCAAATGTTTTTGAGTATTTCATTATTAGTGCAAAGTTCGTTTCGTTGCCACGTCTCATGCCAATAATCAGGTTTACCCGCGCCTACAGACATTAAAAAACAAATAGGTTTTGTTTTTTCTGAAATTAATACTTTAAGGCATACAATCTCATCAGTTTTATAATATTTAGAGTATACTTGCTGTGCCTGTGACTTTTAAACTTTATCTTAACGTAAACTTTATCTTAGTTTATCTTTATTGTCTATTAGTATTTGTTTTCATATTATTATTTTATATGTTAAATGAACTATCATCTCTTAGAATATTGTAAGCGACTATCGCAGTACCTGTTATATATTATTCTACAAATTTTATATATCTAGAAAAATATATGAAAAAGCTGTTTTCACATTTTTTTTTATATATACTTAACTATTTTTCTCTGCTTGCTTATACATATATTATAAGCACTCTCCCTACTACTAATGACTTACTATAGGCTATATCGGGGGTGTTACTAATGATCTGAGACGCCATTAGTCGATGTTATGTTCAATGTCGGTTAGTTATACTGCGAATGGCCCATATAAGGGACGGCGCTTGTCGTGTTGTCGCACTCGAGTTCCGATTCTGACACGGCCGCGAACGGTTGTGTCCGCGCTCGGAGCGTTATTTCGTGATTATTGTAATAATCGCTATTACATCGTGAGTGTTCGTTCGGCTTTCGCCTTGAAGTGCCGATCTGCTGACGTAGCGCACACGTGTACCGCACCTGGGGAACACCTGCAGTATTTTTCCTGAAATTGAGTGAGACCCTTCCTTTGTATTTATTTATTGCTTTGTTTATTATATTATATTGGTACATTTATTTGTTTACTAATTACTTTATCTATTTATTTACATAGTCCTTTATCCCTTTAGCCGTCATTTCTTTATAACTTTATTTATCTCAAATTATTTATTTGTTTAGTTATTCATTTATTTATTTGTTCTATATCTATGCAAATTATTTACTTTGCCTGTCTCGCTAACGTATTTCCTGTCTTGCTTTCTTTTTCTGATTTATTTTAAACAGCCATCTTGATCTGCACACGGTATAGACCCATAATTAACCCGTTCGGTGTGCCCCCTGCCCTTAAGGCAGGGAGGTCGGTTCGCATACCCCTCAGGCCACGAAATAGCCCTCCAATTCATGAGAAGTCTCCGGAGGGACTTATTAGCGAATGGGCTTGACGAAAACATCGTCGACGCCGTTCTCGCCCGTCACTGTGCCCCGTCCGAGAAAGACGTGCAATACGAAGCCCGCGTACCAACCGCGAACTCGTACTCGCCACTATCCCCGATAGACCCCGCTGATAGGGCTCCGATCGACGCGATGGAGCTAGACGTCGCGACACCCGCCGCTTCCTCCGCGTCCGGTCACGCCGCCACGCCTGACCCCTCACCCTCGCCTTTATCCGCGATAGACAAGGACGGTTTCATAACCGTCACGAAATATAAAAAATCGTCCCGTCCTCTGCCACGCGAATCCGACTCGGACTCGGGTCCAGTAGGTCCGGCAGTAAAGGTCCCGTGCCGCGAGACCAATAGATTAGACGGCGCCCGGGCGCCCACCGCGACCGCGCAACCCGCCAAAACAAAATCGAGCTCTGGTAGATCCAGTCCTCTCTCCGTCCCGCTCACTCCAACCGCGGCTAAGAAGCCTCGCCCACCCCCGCCGGTCACCATCCAGGATAAGGCGCGATGGATGTCATTCTCCACCGCGCTGAAAACCTAAGGCATTCAAATCCCGGTCGAAATCTCAACAGACGACGTACTAGCGTTCCTTAAGAACGAGAACTTCCTCGTCCGAGAGGTACACCGCATGTACCACCCGATCACTAAGTCCAAGTTCAACTTAGTGTTGGTCATTCTTGACCGCACTAAGGAGGGCAAGGAAATTTTTAATATCACGTCCGTGTGCGGTCTCACGGGCGTCACGGTAGAGCCCCCGCGCAAGTCTCACACGCCCTCGCAGTGCCACAACTGCCAGGGCTACGGTCACGTAGCTAGGAATTGCCATCTCCGTCCGAGATGCGTAAAGTGCTTAGGAGATCACTCCACTAGGGAGTGCCCACGTATCCTGACCTCAGCAGACCCTCCGAGTTGTGTTCTGTGCGGGAACGCGGGTCATCCCGCGAACTATCGCGGGTGTCCCCGCGCCCCGCGCACGCTATGCCCTCGCCAAGCGAGGCAGGCGGCCAGAGCGCCTGTCGCCGCCACCCGCCCTCCGCCTCCGCCACTCATGTCCGTGGACGCATTCCCCGGCAGCGCACGTGCCCACCCCGCGTGCGCCACCCTCTGTGCCGCACGCACCGCAACCCGTGCGGGCCCCTCTGACCCCCTGGGCACCCAAACCTCAGCTCCAAGCTCCTAAACCTCAGGCACAGCCGCCGCAGGCAAAGCCCATTTAATACGATCGCCTCAGCACCTTTTCTTTCGACGGCGTTGACTGGATTAGCCAGTTAATGGTCGTACACGACATAGCAGACGTATTACCTTTTGCCGAGCTCCTCGTGACGAAGAGAAGTCAGGATATGCTCAGAGCGTTCACGCGTTTCCCGGCCCTTGCTAGGACAATGAACGAGCTCGTCCGTGCTCATTACAACAAGTCGGTTTAACAATGTTCGCGGCAATGAATAGGGTTAAACCGCGCGGTCTATCTCTTTCATTTTTTAATGCTAGGAATCTCTCAACACAGCGCGATCTAGTAGCTGCCTTCTTGCGCGATAAACAAATAGATATTTTCCTCGTACAGGAAACATTATTAAAACCGAAAATGCGCAGCCCGCGAATCGCGAATTATAATATAATTCGAAATGATCGTGTCACCCGCGGGGGTGGCACCTTAATCTACTTCAAATGCTCGTTATACTGCATGCTGATAGATCCGCCCGCTCTAACCAATATGGAAGTGTCAGTGTGTAGACTAGGGATGACCGGTCATCTATCCATTATAATAGTGTCCGCGTATCTCCCGCCGAATAAAGAATTATTAAAAACCGACTTAGAAGCGTTGTTCGAATTAGGAGACTCCGTCATAATAGCGGGGGATCTCAACAGCGGGAACGTCATCTGGAACAGTCCAACTACTTCCCGTAACGGGAAGATTTTGGACAGACTAGGCGACGATCTAGCTTTTGACGTCATAGCCCCTATGGAACCCACTCACTTTCAAGATAACTGTCGTCCGACAGTATTAGACGTAGCTCTCTTTAAAAACGTCACGCTTCGGGTACGACTCATACAAGTCGTACACGAACTTGACTCAGATCACCGTCCCGTTATACTACTGTTAGGTTCGAGCTCGGATGCCACCCCTCCGTCGGTTAAGGTGGCAGATTACGCGAAACTCGCACGCTATTTCAAAGACAATCCTACGTCTCAAAGTTTAGACAGGATTCCGGACGTGTTGGTGTCGAAAGCTGACGCGGACCTGGCTATCGATTCCCTGGTCGATTACCTTCAGACCGCCGTCAGGGATACCTCGAAAGAGGTACAAGCGGTGAACGATCGCCGCTTTATACTCCCGGACGACGTGAAGGCATTGATCACGGAAAAGAACGCCGCGACACGAGCTCACGACACTTACCCGTCCGCAGAGAATCGCGATCGCTTACGCTCACTGCGGAAGTTAGTTAAGAATCGAATCTCTGAGATCCGGGCCGACAGGTGGGACGGTCTTCTGGAGGACATCCGGCCGTCCCACCTGGCGTTCTGGAAGCTCACGCGTACATTCAAGTCAGCCGAGACTATTCCAATGCCCCCTCTCGAGAGAGGCCCCAGGTTGCTTCCCGCGTTTGACAGTATAGATAAGGTGGAGTGTCTCGCCGCGAGTCTAGAAAAACAATGTTCACCAAATTCAGCAAACACTGACCCTACCCATATTGGTTCGATCGAGTCTTCCGTCGAGCGTACACTCGCGTCTCCGCCGGCGGATACACTAACCCCTATCACTTTTGTAGAAGTATCGGATGCCATCAAGCGTTTAAAGCTTAGGAAGTCCCCAGGTCCCGATGGGATCAGGAACGAGGTATTGCGACTCCTTCCTGATCACAGCATAGCTCTACTGGTCTGCATCTTCAATGCGGCCATGTCCCAGGGCCATTTTCCAGCCGCCTGGAAGAAGGCCATAGTGATAGGTATTCACAAGCCCGGCAAAAAAGCTACGCTTCCCGATAGCTACCGCCCTATTAGTTTATTAGATACACTAGGTAAGCTATACGAGCGGCTCCTTCTGAACCGTCTCCAGACATCCATATCCGACTTAAATCTGCTACCGCCGGAGCAGTTTGGATTTCGCGCGGAACACTCTTGTACAAACCAAGTCCACCGCCTCACGGAGTACATTCTAGCTAGGTTCAACGATGATCCCGATCGCAACCCGACACCGGTTAAAGCTAACCCGAAACGCACAATAGCTGTCTTTTTCGATATCGCCAAGGCCTTTGACAAGGTTTGGCACGAAGGGCTCATCTATAAATTATGTCAATCTCGTATCCCGGATAGGCTAGTTCACATAATCCGCGATTATCTTTCAAATAGGACTTTCCGCTACAGAGTGGAAGGTGAGCAATCATCACCCCACCCGATTCGTTCAGGTGTGCCACAGGGCTCCATTCTCGCGCCCACACTTTATAGTCTGTTCGTCAGTGACCTACCTCGGCCCCCGGGAGTAGAGCTAGGTTGTTATGCTGACGATACAGTCATCTTCCGGACGCTTCCGGATGGTTTCCGATACGACTTAGGAAACGCGTCGCAGAGGCCGTTAGTACACTCGGTGACTGGTTTCTGCGATGGCGTATAGAGGTCAACCCCGACAAAAGTGCCGCAATAATTTTCGACTCTAAATACCGCGATTACGAGCGTAAACTCAAACCTATCACTTTATACGACACCGACATTCCTTGGACCAAGCAGGTTAAATATCTCGGAGTTACGCTAGACAGACCGCTCTCATTTAGACAACACACAACGCGAGTACGTAACAAGGCCGCTATGGTCACGGCTCGCCTACATCCGTTAGTTTGCCACAAGAGTAAAATGTCCCTCAGACACAAGCTGACACTTTACAAAACTTGCATTCGTCCCGTTCTAACATATAGCTGTCCCGTTTTCGCACATATGTCAGAATATAACTTTAAAAAATTACAAGTAATTCAAAACCGTTTCCTACGTAAGGCGACCGGCGCCCCGTGGTACGTCCGGAACGAGAATCTCCACAGGGACCTGGAGATGCTCTCTATCTGGGCGTATGTAAAATCACTCACGATTAGCTATTTTGAAAAAGCCGCGAACCATCCCAACCCGTTAGTGGTATCCGCCGCGGATTACGAACCCGTACCGAACGCTGCGCGTTATAAAAGACGTCCGCGACATATTTTTACCGATCCTCCCGACGAAATTACGGCAGAGAACGATCAGTACCAGCCTGTCTCTCGAAACAGAGTGTGTTCACGCCCACGCCCGCGAAACCACAGATCACTCCTGGGGGTTAATTTTGCTCCCGCACACCAGATTAGGCCCCCCTTGGCAGCGACTCAAGCCTAGGTCCGATCCCTCGGCAGGGAGCCCTTGAGTATGCTGTTAGCGCGATGCAGTGTAACACAAAACTTACATCACTGCTACAACACTACACTATCACCTCTACACACGTGCACGCCCACACGCTACACGCTTACACATGAAAGTGGAAGGGTTTTATAATTTTCCCTTATCGAACTGAAAAAACTCTAATTTTCCGATAATAAATACATGGAGGAGTTGTTGAGGTGTGTATGCTTGGTACACATATACGTCTCAACAACTCATACATATATAAATAGTTAGCTAGGTTAGCTAAGATAGGACGCGATTTGCATGTAACAGGCAACAGCCAAGCCGAGGTGTGCCGTGCACCCTTGAGCTTGTTGCCAAAAATAAAACCGACTGAGTGCCTTAAGCGCTCGCCTTAGTAGTTCGGTGAAGCTGTAAAGACCTTGCTGAGTCAATAGCGTAGTCAGTTCGAAAAAAAAAAAAAAAAAAAAAAAATATAATCCACCGGCTTTCGAAACACGATCAAATCGATGTAAAGTATTTCCTACAAAAATATACAGTCCACTAAAGTATCGAAGTTTTATTCCTGAAGAAGTTCAACTGCCTTCTTAAAGCCGGAAGGGGACCTTGACCTCAATACGTATCTTATTTACAATAACAAAGAGAGAGAGAGAGTCTTGCACATGTAGGAATTTATTTATCTATGGTGCGTTCAGAAATGCATCGTGCTACAATATGTATATGTCCATATATAGCCATTAATAATTAATTGATAAACAATTGTCTTTAGTATATTTATGGAACTACTGAAACAATCATTAATTAATTCTCCTTGGTTTTATTGGATTTCAAAATTTTTAGGTGACAGGAGTACTTTTACTTATGTCATGGGTTGCGATAAATTTCTTTAATTTCGTATAGTTACGTTTACTTAGAATTTCAGAGCTTTACTACCAGGTTTTTTTTTCAAAGTAATAATTAATTTCAATTTTCATATACACATAGATTTTTTCATGGAAATGGCAAATAACTGAATAGCCATGATGAAAACTTTTGATTATAGTATTATATATACCGTTTGACAAAAGAACCCTAATAAAGTTCAAACTTTAAAAAATCAATTAAATATGAATGTCGACCACTGAGTGCTCACTAGTTAATAAATAAATACTTGTCTACGCTTTTTTAATATTGTACTGTCTGCTACGCTGTTTTACTAAACTATCGCACGAGCAGCGTACTCAAGGGCTCCACGCCGAGGGAACAGACTTAAGCTTAAGTCGCTGCTGAGGGGAGCCTAGTCTGGTGTGCAGGAGCGAAATTTACCTCCAGACTACGGTGGTGTGATCTGTGGTAACGCAGGCGTCGTGGGCGTGAGCATACTCTGCTTAAAGAGACAGGCTTCACTGATCGTTTGTTGCCGTTATTTCATCGGAAGAATCGGTAAAAGTTTTTGAATAAGCTAATGCATATGTTAATGGGAACTACATAAAGTAATGTAAACAGAAATATGTAACAAATGTCATTAAAATGGAAATATTACACTAGATGTACACACAACATTAAACATCATAATCTAGGACATAATATTTCTAAATAAAATAAAACTGAAAGGCAGGAACCATGAATACCAAAAAGTCGGATTATGTCTGAGGGCGGGGAAACTAAAAACAAAAAAAAAAACTACGAAGGTGTATTCGAGTATAAGCTTTACTAGAGCTTTATACGGATAACACATATACATGCGTCTCCTAAATCTCTTAATCATCCGAAATACAAAGCCAAGGAACTGGTTAATTTTGGTAATAATCGTAGTGTGGACGAAAGCGTAATTCATTATCAAACACAACAACGTCTACAAGAGATCTGACGACATTCTGATGTTCAATTGAATAATTTATTTATAAATATTCCAAAACTTAGGAATTGTAGCAATGATATTATAACTCATGTAATATCATTGAATTTAAGTTATAAGAGATATCAAAAAGCATCTTTCAATATTAAGATATATTAAGTTTATGTCATAATGCTTGTTGATACTGTCTATATCGTATTGCAATAGAATACAATCATCAGTATAACATATTGCTATTATACGTATTGAAAAAACTTCCAATTCAACAGCATATTACAAACGATCACTTTGGAAATAGTTAACTAAATCATATATGTATATTTGTTACAAACATTAACGGTGTTTTACAACAAACTAACTACGTATAGAATACTTGCTTTAAAAAGTAGTAGGAGAAATGTATATCGCGGGAAGACGACATAAATAAACCCATAGGATGACATTTAACAAGGCGTAGAAATTAATAGGTTGCTCCTTAAAGGAATCCTTGCTTGTGTGTCCGTGAATGTCGAAACACTGCTAAGTATTCTACTAAACAAGTAAATATAGAGTCCAAATACACAATCGCTGTAAAACATTTTAACTGGTTCTTTCTAACCCATTAACCCCATAAGAACTGATACAATATTTTAAAATAGTAGTATAGGTTAAGACAAGTTCGTCTGTAGGAGCATAATTGTGTCAGCTATTTTTACTGCAAACCAGAAGTATTTGCCCTAATCAATTCAGTTCCTAAGAATATAGTTTTTTTTATGTCATAGGAGGCAAACGAATAGGTTAGCCACATTATGTTAAGTGATCACCGTCGTCCATAGAAACTAGCAACACCAGGTGTGTCGCAAGTGCGTTGTCAGCCTGTGTTTGGAGGAGGGAGAATGCTGAGGGACGGGAACGAGGAAGGACAGGATATTGGAAAGAGGAGAGGGAAACGAGTGGCGGGCCTCCGGTGCTCTCACTAACCGAACGAAACGCAACAATGCAAGAACTTCACATCGGTTTGCTGTGAGAGAATGGTACTACCCCAGTGAGTCGACCTATTCATAACGAAGCCAGTTATAACTTCAGCGTGGCTCTATCACCTACAAAATCTTTACATAAGTTACTTCAACGGAGAGTTTATAGCTAACTGATACCAGAACTGGGTTTATTTTTGTTACACAAAACCTTATACTTTAGTGACCACGTAATACCAGATGAACTATAAATCTTGTTTACTACATCGTACAAAAAAAGAGATATTGTTACAAAATTTAAATCGAAGTCAATATTGCACCATCTGATCAAATATGATGATAGTCCACGTAAACAGAAAGCAAATAACGACTCCATCATCCTATTGTTGTAATATTTTTTAACCTTCAAAATGAAAACAACAGCTTTTGTATGACATTCTTTTGTTGGAAGCCAGTGTTGAGCCGCAAACCTATCTGACATTAAATTAGGATGTTTTATTGGTAGTTATCTTGAGTTTTATTAATATTTCCATTGACTTGTTCGTCTAGTTTTTATTTCAAATTTTTCTTTTATATACTTAAGTTCCAAAAATTTTCTGTATTTTATATTTTCCATTTGTCATTTGCTTGTTTTAATTCTCTATTTTATTTTCACCTTTTTATACTAATTTGTATCCATTTTTAGTTCTTCCTATTTCGTTTATTTTATCATTTTTATAAGTCTCTGTTCTTTTATTTTACAGATTTTTTACTCATGATCATTAATTATTACTCTTATGTAATAATATATCATGTTTGCTGTTCCATTTTAATTTTTTCTTTATTATTTATGTTATTTGTTGTTTGTTTGTACTTCTTGAGATGTTTTCTATTCTAATATTTTATTGTTAATATATAGTTAGTTTTTAATTATTAAGATTATTACTGAATGTAATATCTTGTCTTGTTTTAATTTTGATATTTTTATTGAATTTTCGTCTACTTCTGTTTTATTTTGTTTTGTATATTTTGATTGCTCTACTGATTTAGTTAACTACCAAGGCCATACTCAATATGGTCAACAATATGCCACGCTTGTTCGTGCTATAGCATCCCACTTTTTCTTAATGGGACATGACTCGTCGAAGGCGTTGGGGTCGGCTTTTTCGATCTTTGCTTTCACCCAATTTTTACATATCGGGATCTCCCCTTCTTTCCAAACCGGGCACGCAGTTTTATGGTGTGTTCCACCACAGTGACTACAGTGGCTACTACAAATCTTTTTACCATGGCCGAACTCCAGGCATCTTGTACATTGGATAAGCGGGGATTGGTCTTCAACGGCCACACGCTGCAGATCCACATACACTTGAATTGGGGTTACACGGATTTTCGAAGCAACAGATCTCCATCTGAGCTAGCTTTGTTTTGATAGCGCCGGCGAAATTTACCTTTATATTCTATCTATATTATTTAATTGCCTGTAAACTCAGTTAAACAAGTTTTCTTCGAAACTACCTACATTTTAATAATAATAACATTTATTGAAACAAAGCAGATGAGAAAGGTAGATACTTACTCTATAACATTGAATTTAAATCAGTACCCACTTTATTAAGTACAATAGTTTATCATAGAATCAATAGTAATTATCGTTGACATCTGTACTAGTGTTCAACTGTATCACAGATGTCAACGCCCACCGTTCTACATTCTAAGTTTCACGGAAATAAATGATGCCGTTTCCGAAATCCTGAATATATACAAATATAAAAATATATAAGAATTGCTCATTTAAAGGTATAAGATTTTTTTATTTCTACATAACTCTTAACATGAATTATACAAAAAGAAATACACACACATTCTGAAAAGTTTTAACACAACGCATAACTACTACAATAAATATGGAATTAAGCTTACGAAACTAAATATCTCAAGCAAAAGTGAATTGAATAATAACATGAGTGGATTTTTGCAGTTTTCCTTAACAAACTTTACTTCCTAAAGTAGTTAGGGAACATCTTATTCGCACATCTTGTTTTGTGTAGAACAAAAAATAAAGAGAGAAGATTCAGATCCGTCATCATCACTAAAACGTTTACAGCAAACTCTATTTGGCATAAAGTTTACTTCAGCCTGTTCATTATCATCATCTCCTATGTTGCTTTCTTCTTCTCCTTCTGCAAAATTAAATGGTATTCCTACAGTATCACCAAAATTTCAGTGCAAATGGTTTTGGTATTTTATGATAATTATGTTCTTTATAACTTTAACGCCTACAGCATGTTTATTAGTAAGAATTAGCTATAATTATTTTTTATTATAACTAGTAATTTAAATAAAGCGGGTGGCATCTACGTTACAAGAATGTTGGTTGGGCTTTCTTAATAGATTTAATACATAGTCTGTCGGCTTCTCCATACACATAATTAATCCTTTGAGCTGTTTCCGCAACGCTGATGCGACGGTGATACTTATATTGATAAATAACGTGATATCTTAAGTTTTACATTTTCTTTAAAGAGCGATTTCAAAGAAAAATTACATGATGCGAAAACAAATGAATCACTAAATTTGAAACAACTACTTTAAGCCTAAATTTTAAATAAATTTGAATTTGGAATCCCTAACTAAACGTCAGATATTTGAGTTCAAAGTGGCCAGTTCAACAAAATGTCAATTACATATGAAAGCGTTTAATAATATAGCATGCGAATAAGAGAGTATTCCAGAGAAATAGCTTAAATCTGCATAACTACGGTGAAGCCGCTAGTAGAAGCTAGTTATTTAGTAAAATAATTTTGTGTTATTAATAAATTTATTAAGATTTATACATAAGGTGTAATAAATTTGGGGTGTAAGGGGTGTCGCGTTACATCTTAAGACTTGAGACACCCAAGCCAACCTCACCTGCACGTGGTGCACCCTGCTGAATAATGAACGAGGCAATGGCGAAAGCGGGGTGGTAGGGTTTTACAGCCCGACTAGGTCGCAACCACCATGTATATGGCGAAAAAGCCCGTCATAATGACTCGCTTCTGCGCGTCGCGTTTCGGGATCAGCCTGTGCATATCCAGTACCGGGTGACTTTCGTCATTATGTCCGGCATGACAGCGGCGACCGGCGATGGATAATCTGTCTCTCGGTGGTTGCCGATATTTTTGGATTGTACTATGCTTAACATCAGGCGTAGTGCAGTCACTATGGCGTGCTTCAATAAAAAAATAAAAAATAATAAGAAGGTATTTACCAGGTCTCGGAGCGGCTTGTATTGCTACGAATGCCTGTAACAAGGAAAGGCTAAATTTTTAGCATTTCATAGATACAGTTTTTGAGTTTTTTTATTATGTCATAGGCGGCAAACGAACAAAAAGCAATGCACTTGCAATACTAGGGGAGTCGCAAGTGCGTTACCAACCAGCATTTCGAGAAAACGGTTAAGGGGGAGGGAAGGCGGGAGATGCACAGGGAGAGGAGGTGGTCCTTCGGCTCAACAATGCAAGCACTGTTACTTCACGAGGGTTTTCTGTGAGAGGGTGGTACTGCTACTATCCCGAGCGAGACAACCCATTCATTTCGAAGCCAGTAATAGCTTCATCGTGGCTCTACCACCTAGAAACTTTAAACTTTTTCGAACATATCACAGTTTGTGACATTCGCTTCATACTATAATATTTATTTGTTTGTTGTATGCCTCGAGAACAGGTCAATTATGATATTTTTAAATGGTTTTAGCAAGACTGGGTCGACTCGACCAGGGTAGTACTACCATCTCACAGAAAACCGACGTGGAGTAACAATGTTTGCATTGTTGCGTTTCGTTCGTTCAGTAAGAACGCCGGAGACCCATTTTCCCGACCCTTCCATCTCCTCTCCCTCTCCCTCTTTTCCCCATTCCCCCCAAACATAGGCTGGCAACGCACTTACGTTTCCTTTTGGTGTTACCATTGTTTGGTTTTTAAGGTAGGGTATGATCCCACAATGTCTCCCCCCAATGATACGGCCATTTGTATAGATTATAGATTTCAATTTCATCAAAACAAGTACTTACTAATATCGCCAGTAATACGAGAAACTTCATATCGACTTATTGTTGAAACGTGAACTATCGAAATGTATAAATAATTATTCAGATACTAGTTTTATACTAATAGATATTTTCACTATTAAACGAATATAAACCTCTCTTAGAACTTTGCATAAAACAATGTCAATGACCTGCGATAACACTCGTGGTAAGTTTAATCGATACATGACGAATAATGATCACATTAATATGTAAGTATTTTATGGTAGCATGAAGTCATGTAACATTCCATAATAAATTATATAAAAAAATATATAACTAATCATTAATGTTATATAGTAGCACCATCTCGTAAATGTAATACCTTTAAAGGAGCAATTTTTCTATATTTTTATGTTTGTATATAGGATTCAGGATCTCGGAAACGGCGTCATCTATTTCCTTGAAATTTAGTATGTAGGTAGTTTCGAGGACAATAAATCAATCTAGCTAGATTTTATTTATAGAAATCTTTTTTTAACTGAGATTTCAAGGAATCAAAAAATTTAGCTAGAATATAAAGGTAAACTTCGCCGTCGCTGTCAAAGCAAAAGTAGCTCAGATGGAAATTGTTACCTTCGAAAATCCGTGTGAACCCAGTTCGAATCCGAGTGACAGAAAAAGATACCTTCTTGTAATATATTATTTGTTATAAAAAACGCTAATTTTGTTAGGCAAACCTGTCAGTTTATTTCATTTTTTTTTAAAGAACCGAGCTAGGCTCTATCGCCCAGTTACTTTTAGCAATACTTTCAGTTGCCAAGAATATACCCTATTACAGCCATACTCAACCTGCGGCTCGCCGGGGCTTTGTAGTTGGTTCACCCGATTTTTCTTTATTTTCAACTAGGCTTTGCCCGCGACTTCGTTCATGTGGAATGGTTACTTTGGGTTAACGCTAACACGAGCGGAAGCTCTCACGAGGCAAAAACCTTCGATTTTTAAACATTATTTATTAGTGCTCCGCTCCTATAAATCTTAGCGTGATGATATGTAGCCTATAACCATCCTCGATAAATGAGCTATATAAAATTGAAAGAATTTTTCAAATCGGACCAGTAGTTCCTGAAATTATCCCCTACAACCTCACAACGTCATAAACTCACAACATCACAAACTTTACCTCTTTACAATATTAGTATAAATTTAGAGTTAATTAATATTTGTAATATAATATAATATCGTCTGTCTGTTCGCGATAAACTCAAAAATTACTAAACGGATTTTCATGCAATTTTACCAGTAGATAAAATAATTCATGGGGAAGGTTTGGGTGTATGATTTGTTGAGGTTTTGTGTAAATTATTTGAAATATATCGATAATTATTGGAAAAGTCGGAAAAAACCAAGCCGTGTTAATGTGTGTTCCAGTAGATTTAAGAATGGTTTAAATTCACAATTGATTCCACTAGGTAGCGTTGTGATCTGACGCTAAGATATTTTGTATTATTAGGGCGAAACAACGTCGGCCGGGCCTGCTAGTATTATATTTATTATAAAACCATTATAAAATTAAAGAGATTTTTTGTTGAAAATATCCTAACAACGCATGCAAGTTGTCATTTCGAATTTTTTCCTTTTTTCTGTTTTTTTTTTTTTTTTTTATTTTACTCAGTCGAAATATATATACCAGGTGACTGTTTAGACTGTAGCAATATTTTTAGAGGACATTCGGCACTAGATTCCCGTTCTAAATCAATAAAAAGTAAGTGTTTAATATTTGGCCTAGTTATCTAGAAAAATAAAAAAAAATATATACACTATCCTCCATGCATAGACATGTTAAAGCACAGCGACAATGACCGTCGGGTGTTTTCTCTTTCATTTGATAGGTAACGTGGGAACGTCAGGAACAAAACAAAAAGGTTTATTGCTCGTTTAACTATTGAAAGTTATTAGCTCTGGGTCGCCCATTGTAGTTTTTGGAACTAGTCATTGCACTTGGGTTTATTATTTAATTTACATATTTGTAGCTATACTTTTGAAAGTCTAAGAACAAACTTTAACTTAGGTTTTCTTGGTTGTTTATTAGTATCGGGGTGTAAGGGGTGTCAAATAACATCATAAGACTTGAGACATCCAAGCCAATCTCACCTGTATGTGGTGCACCCTGCTAAATAACGAACGAGGCAATGGTGAAAGTGGTGGTAGGGTTTTACAGCCTGACTGTATATGATGGCGAAAAAGCCCGTAATAGTGATTCGCTTCTGCGGGTCACGTTTCGGGATCAGCCTATGCATATCCAGCTTTTTGCATGCCGGCATGATAGTAGCGACCGGCGATGGATAGTGTGTCAATCGGTGGTTGCTATTATTTTTGGATTGCACTGTGCTTACCATCAGGCATAGTGCAGTCATTTTGCCGTGCTACAATAAAAAAATAGTATTTGTTTTAATATTATTATTTTATATGTTAATTGTTACCATGAAGTGTCATATCTTACATAGTTTTTATATATCATAAGGAAGCAAATGAACTGGTGGTCCACCTGATTTTAAGTGATTACCACCGTCCATAGACACCAGTAAGACCAGAGGAGTCGCAAGCACGTTGCCAGCCTGGGTTGGTGTGGAAGGGAGAAGAAACAGGGAAGGAAGGGAAAGGGGAAGGTGGACCTCTGGCTCTGGCATTGTTACTTCATGTCGGGTTACTGTGAGAGGGTAGTACTACCCCTACAAACCGACCCATTCATGCTGAAACTAGTTATAGCTTCAGCGTGGTCTGCCACCTTTAAATACTGCGAGTATCTAACCTTTCACCTGGTACATGTATGTTATACTATAAAAATACAGTTTCTATGATTTACATTCACGTCACAACTACTAAACACATCGGTACGAGAATATGACCATTGAATACGGAATTTTCATAGATTCTAAGATTCTATTAACTATTTGTATTTTTTTTATTCTAAACGAAACGGGCGGGAATTACGTGGTATAATGACGAAATTAACAAAAACTATTCTCTGTTGGCTTATTGAAATACTTAAGTTGTACATACTATTTAAAATAATGAAATAAATTGATCGTGAAAGAGATATGGTATTTATTCAGGTGCTCATTATTTTTCTATACGAGTTTAATTCTGCGCAATATAATGATAATAGCTTAATTATTTATGTAAATATGTTTAAATTAATGTATTAAATAATTTCAAAGTCTATTTTAAACACCGCTATTAAAACAAAGTGTAATTCAAATTTCTAGGTAATTGTACCTGTAGTCATTTATTTGGTAGAAATTGTAATATATTTGATGTAAGTACATTACTCGTTTTATATTGGTATAATAATTTCTATGTTCCAACAAAGGGTATTAATAATACCAGCATACAAAAAAATGAAGTCTGTACCTTTGACGGCACCTAACTACATACCGACATGTATTTAGACCCAATGAATCTAAATTTGCTACCGGTTTGGACCGTACATCTTCAGAATGTCCAGTAAATTACAAATAATCTTGAAAAGTAGTGAAATATGAGTATTTTGGTTATGATTTTTTTTATTTTGAAATTTTTTCCTCTGAATCCGAATCTGAAGTTTATTTAGACCATAAACAGTTCTAAATGTAAGTAGATTGCAAAATATCCTTTATTATTGAAAAAAAAAAGTTGTTTATGTTAAAATATAAAAGTTATAACATTAGCAAAAAAAAAATAGATTAAATATACGTTTGTATTTTCGATGCCTGAAATAAAAGTTTAAAATCTGAATATGTTAATAATTTGAAATTCGGTTAACGTTTTTTTCATTTCAAAACCGCATTTATTTTGCAATTTACAAACAGTTAAACAGCTTATGGCCCAAATAAACTTCAGATTCGGTTTCAACGCACAGAAATACATGAAAATCAAGATTGATATTCCACATTTCCTGTAGTGATAGAATCACGCTGAAGCTACTACAGGTTTCAGCATGAATGGTTTGGCTCGCCCCCGGTACTACTACTCGACCCCACAAAAACACCGAAGTGAAGTAACAGTGCTTGCATTGTTGTGTTTCGTTCGGTCAGTGAGAACGCCGAAGGTCCACCACCCCTCTCTTCTCCTCTCCCTCTCCCTCCTATCCCCCATTCCCTACAAACACAGGCCGGCAACGTACTTGCAACTCGTTCTATAGACATTAGTGATCACTTAAAATCAGGTGACCCGCCTGTTCGTATGCCTCCTATAATACAAAAAAAGTAACAATAACTTGTTATCGATTCTGATTTGGATAATACTAGATCAACTAAAAAAAAAGACTATCGATTAACAAACCGTGGAGAAAAATGTACTAAACTTCACCTTTTTTATACCATAGGAAGCAAAGGAACAGGTGGGTCACCTGATGTTAAGTGATCACCACCGTCTATAGACACTCGCAACACGAGGGGAGTCGCAAGTGCGTTGCCATCCTGTGTTTGGGGGAAGGCTGAGAGGGAGGGAGGAGTGTGGATTGGAGGGAGAGAGAGGAAGTAGGTCTCCGGCGCTCTTAATGACCGAACGAAATGCAACAATGCAAACACTGTTACTTCACGTCTGTTTTCTGCGATAGGGTGATACTACCTCGTACGAGTCGACCCATTCTTGCTGAATCCAGTAATAGCTTCAGCGTGGCTCTACCACCTACAGCTATTGTATATTAGGATTTACTCAGGCCGGCATGACAACGACGATCGACGAAGGTGGGTGTATCACTCTATGGTCGCCGTTGTTTCTAGATTGCACTGTGTTTACCATCAGACATAGTGCAGTCACTTTGCCGTGTTACAATAAAAAAAAATTGTCAAATATAAATGTAAATAGTATTTTTGTTTTTTTTTTTTTATACCACGGCTATAGCAAACAAACGTGCGGAATGGATTTAATAATTTAATATCTGTCATTACTTTGTGTAGTTTTTCAAAAAAATTTTAAAATTCAAATTGATTTCGATATATATGAGGAAAACCATCTCAATAGGTCCCTATAAGCTGTAGCTTGGCTATTAGCAGCTGACCATCTATTCTGTCAAATCATTTGCTATAATCTGTGTAAACTACATCGACCTACTTACTTTTGCTCATGGTATCAGATATAAAATCATAAAAGAGTACTAAGTTAGACTTAGTTAAGCACTTTTTCAGAAATCTGTGTTGAACAGAACTAAAACTATTATTTAGCTGTTTAGAAGATATAAGTTTCATAGTTTTTAACTAATATTAGTTCACTTTCAAATATCTGAAAAGATGGCAATTTGTATATTATTATAATACAAATATTTGTTCTGTACGGTAATTGTTAGCTTTGGATCGTATATAAAGCGTCGCACTTCGAGTAGATTTTAATAATATTTTGTCGATTGTTGTTACAGCTTGAACGTTAAAATGAAGCAACCAGTGTCTTTGTTCTTCTTTTTCATGGTGAGTTTGAATCTCCGTTATATATTTGTATATGTATAATATGTATATTATATATCAGATACTCCACTAATTAAGTTGAAGTTACATATTGAGTTTAACTTTAGTTTAAGTCAAACCTTTTAACAGTTTCTAGTAAATAAGTGTCTAAATAGAACTTCGATTTGTAATTTTGACCGGGTAAAAATAGTTTTAAAATTGTCTGGATTTTTCGAATGACAATATAAATTTGGAGACAATATCCAAAGTGATGGTAGTAAGTTTTTAACAGATTAGATACATCAGGGACAAGAGGGCGAAGGGCCTGGAAGCGATGGACTCTGGCACTCGGGTGCATTGGCAGTTTTTCTGCACATGCCCGTGTGGTTGAAGCACATTGTGTCCATACGACTCCCTCAGGGAGGGCAACACTCGCCCTACCATTTTGATCCCTCAGACTGCGAAGAAGCCCTTAATGAGGGACCGACATCTCCCGGGAGACGCACTGCTGAGACGTAGTGCCAGTCGTCAGCTCTTGCTTCCTGGCCAGCAGGTGTAAGAAGGCACTATGGCATTTTAGTTCATGCAAGTTGGTCTAAGATTTTTTTATTTCGAACTGACTACGCTATTGATCTAGCAAGGTCTTAACAGTTTGACAACTAGCTCGAGGGTAGGTGGCACACCTTGGCTTGAGCCTGTTGCCTGATACATGCGATTCGCGTCCGATTTGGGCTAACCTAAGCTAAGTTAACTATTCATACATATATGAGTTGTTGAAACATATATGTGTACCAAGCATACATACCTCAACAACTCTATATATTGCGTATCGGATAATTTTCTAAACTTCTGTTCGAGAAGGGAAAAAAATAAAATCCTTGCACTTTCATGTGTAAGCGTGTATGTATGTACGTGTGTGAAGGTGATATGTGTAATATTGTCGCGATGATCCAAGAGTTTGTGTGAGGGCTCAAGGGCTCCATGCCGAGGGAACGGACCTAGGCTTTAGCTGCTGCCGAGGGGGCCCTAATCTAATGTGCAGGAGTTAAATTTACCCACATACCATGGCGGCATGATCTGTGATTACGCAGACGTGGGCGTGAACATACTCTGTTTGGAGAGACAGGCTGGTGCTGATCGTTCGCTGTCGTTATTTCATCGGGAGGATCGGTAAAAACGGACTAAAATAGTAAAAATGCTAAGTCTAGAGGTAAACTGGCTCTCAAGTGCAGGTGATGGAACATACCAACAGTCTATTAGCGATAAGTTTTAAGACTGAAACCTGTAGTTATGTGGACAAAGTACTATCATCAAAGCAAAATTGTTGACTTAATTAACGTTGCCATTGCAAAAACGTGTTCCATCAAAAAAAGTTGCTGTGATATATTAGTCACTACTATATATCCGATTATTATTTAGTAATAAATTGCAGCAGCTGTATTAAATTTTCAGATTCTTGTCATCATGAGCTTCGTATCTTCTTCACCTGTTCCTCAACTTCGTGAGTTACTTAAACATTTTTTATGCTCTATACTTAAATAGTGATATTTGTTATTTAGATTTCAAATATTTTGCTTAATCACAAATCAGCTCATTTACTCAAATGAACTGTATTCTTACTGATATCAGCTGTACCCATTTATTGCTCAGTTATTATCCATATTTTACATATGAATAAGCAAAGATAAAAGGATTCAGTACGATTTTCTTGTGTGTCTTACCAACAAGTTTTAATATTATGAATAAAAACTGGGGCATTAGCTTTTTCCATACCATTTATGAGTCAAATCTTTTATCTGTAAGTCTCTATTCGTTATACATTCGTCTATATGTTGAATACAGATTTTTCACAATTTACAAAGAAATAATAAAATGAAATCACTACAGATAAAGTAAAATTAATTTTAAAGTCACAAGAAAACTTGTTGAATAAAGAAAGGTAATACTTCTAACTGAAGTATTTATTTTTGTGTTAATAATCGAATCTGTATTGATTACAATTATATTTGAATTATTGGGGTACTTGATTAGAAACAGGCGAGGTTTATTTGCAGCGCGAAGTAATGGGGCAAATGCTGGTTCAGCAGGAGTGAAATCAGCAAGATCACTACTTACAAGGCCGGGTGGTATGTCTGGAGGACAAGGTGGCACGTCGGGATAAGCAGCTTAAAAATTAATTGCATTATTGGTAAGTTTAATTACAGAGTTCATTAAAAGGTAGGGAGGAGATTTAAAGCAAATTATAACAACTATGCCAATAAATTCATAGTAAAATATTTCCAAAACTTCTTATATTGACCATGAAACCTTCTGTTTTAATCACTTGATTAAATTACAATTAAATTAAATAACATGTAAAGACTCACAAAAATTTTGCTGGGGGTAAATTTCGCTCCCGCACACCAGATTGGACCCACCTCGGCAGCGGCTTAAGCTTACGTCCGTTCCCTTAATACAGTGCCCTTGAGTGTGCTGCTCGCGCGATGCAGTGACACAAAATCTTAAATCACTACGACAACATTACACATATCACTTCCATACACGTGCATGCATACACGCTTACACATGAAAGTGGAAGAACTTTATTCCTTTCCCTAATCGAACTGAAATAGTATAGAAAATTATTCGATACGAAATATATATAAGATATGTTGAGGTATGTATGCTTGGTACGCATATATATTCCAACAACTCATATATGTAGTTGGCTTTGGTTGCGAATTGCACGTATTAAGCAATAGTCCAAGCGGAGGTGTGCCATGCACTCATGAGCTAGTTGTCAAATAAAATTGGCTGAGTGCCCTAAACGCTCACCTTAGTAGTCAGGTGAAGCTGTTAAGACCTTGTAGGGTCAATAGTGTAGTCAGTTCGAGAAAAAAACTCACAAAAATTACGTAACCAAAAGATTTAACTGTATATTTTCTCTCACTAAACATAATGAGGACTTAATGGATAATGTACTTCATGTTAAATATATAAGAGATTACATCGCACTTAACCGAAACATCTATAGGTCTAGTGATAAATATAATTAGAATTCTTCCTGTAGACATGTTGATTGCGAAATATAGGATGTAGTTTCTATCCACCCAGTAAATCATATGACAGTAGATGACATTTACCAAAAATTTATTTTGTTGTCACCTTTCTTCGTGGAATGTAGGCACTCTTTTGATCAGCTCTGTTCGCTGTTACACAGTTCTACTAATCACTAATACTGTTCATTTTTATTTTATACAATTCCTATACTTTAATAAAGATTAATTTGATTGAAATCCTACTACTACATACTATTACATAAACTAAAGTAAATGATCATTAACATATTCGAGTTAAACTTTAAGTGAGTTCGTTGTATTCATTACGATGCGCGCGCACACCGTCACCAAAAACCGAACACCCTGAAGTTAGCTATAGTCAATATTTTGTTCCTTTGTATTTGTTGTTTGTATTCCTGTGTATTAAAACTTTTAATGTATTAAATACCTTTTTTCTATTGTTAGTGTTGTTCTTTCTACAAACGTAGAATAAGGCGAAAGATGAAATTTTTAAAAAGATTTTCATCTTATACGCCAAAGAAGTATAACTTCTAATACGTCTACATAAGTACACAGTCACCTTTTTTATGTACTACTGTCTCTTAGAAATTATAGTACCACTTCTAAGGATGTAACAACTAGAGCATTTTGTTGTTTAAAATCTTCGAAGCAACAATAAAATCATCAAGTATAAAAAATCACAAAAGATAACGAATAATTCTATGTTTGCAGTACAGCCATTCCAACCTGTTAATATCCAGTAAAGCCGCTACGAAGCAAACACGAAGTCAACTAAAGTATAATCTACAGCAACAAGCTGCACGGAATTTCACTACTAACCTCGTGGAAGATAATAGGAAGTAACTGAAGAGAGCACAACCAAATCCACAGCTTCTACTTAGGACATATGTTAAATATTTTCAATGTATACTGATGTAAAGTACTTTTGCAAGGTTCAATACTGTGTCCACTTTACAATAACTAATAAATAACTCTCATAAATTGTTCCTGTTTATTTCTTGTTACATACTTATGTGTTTGCTCCAGTTTTGTATTCTTATCACAATAAGCATTACCAATAGTAATGTGTTAAAACCTAATAAATTATTTAAATAAATATCTACTTCAGTAAATATAAATCAATGCTTTTATTTAATGAAGCCAAATAGTAACCCTTAGTTATTCTGATAACAACAAATACACTACTAAAACATGTTTACAAAAATCTAGGAATGTTTCTCATTTCTTTTCTTTTAAACTATTTATGTTTCTGTGTTTTATAATCGGTACCTGGGCGACTGAAAACATTTTTAAATTAAAATAAACTGTTAGGTTTGCTTCACGAAATTAGCATTTTTTCACAAAATATATATATATATATATATATATCTTTATGCTGTCACTCAGATTCGAGCTGGGGTTATACGGAGTTTCGAAGTAGCCGATTTCTTTATGAGCTATTTTTGTTTTGACAGCGTTCGCATAATTTACCTTTATATTCCATCTATATTTTTTCATTGCCTAAAAACTCAGTTAAAAAATGGTTCTATGAATGGAATCTCTCTAGATCGATTTATCGTCTCCGAAACTACCTATATATTCAGTTTCACAGAAATAGATGACACCGCTTCCGAGATCCTGAATATATACAAATATACAAGAATTGCTCGTTTAAAGGTATAAGATATATAGATAGATTTAATTATAGTTAAATATATTTTACAATACTCTTCTTTTCTTCTAATAATATACGTCGTTAAAATGGACTCTAGGATCTGTGTTTATTGTTATTGTTTCATTTACATCTTCGTTTGGTCTACTATCGGATATTTTTAATATAATTGATGTGAAACATCTATAGGCGGAGGGTAAACCTGATTGTTGGCATGGCGACAGAAAACACGAACTTTGCACTTTTTGCACTAGTAACGAAATACTTAAAAACGTTTGCAATTCTATCTGTATAAACATAAGATTCAAACTGTTTTGTTGGCCACTCGTTCTACCACAGTTACGTGGCACGCATCGACGACCTTTTCGATGTACCGTCGGCCGCATGTTAGGGGCGGCTAGGGACCGTTCTGGCTCTCTTCCTGAGCAACCGCCCCTGCGGCAGCCTGGCAAGTTGGTCACCAGGCTTCGTCCTACTATAGAGAGGCAACTGGGTACACAACCAGTCACCTCCCCTCGTCAGCCGGACCTGTGCAATGAGGGGATGAGCCCCCCGGCTGCATCAAGTAATATTTGAACGACAATTTTACAGGCAAATAAGTAAGTAATTAGCTGTTTTATTTTAAGCTAGCGGGTTAAGCAGACGTTGCCCGCCCTGATAATAAGACAAACTATACCTAAATCTTGCCCAAGAATCATTTTATATATTAGTGCAAACGACATGAAGATGCGTTCTGTAGTTTTTGATCTTATCACGAACAGACATATAGATAGACGTGGAACAGGACTTTCTTTTACACTATGTAGTGATGAACTGTTATCCGTGCATTCGTTTGTATGAAATTAATCAAAAATATGTTGTTCACTGTAAATATGTGCGTGTGACGTGCGCTGTACTGGACTCCAAGAATAAATATAATTGAAAGCCATATGTTTATATATGATTTAAATTATAGCAAGGTATAATAATAACTTAATTATATCGACACTATGTACATATTATATCTATACAATAAAAGATTCAACACATATTGTTTGATAATGTTTAGCTTAATGTTTTCATTACTTTCTTATATAGTGTAAGTGAGCACTGAGGGTGATACATAGATAGCAGTTTAAAGTTCCAGCTATGTGGCTTATGATAAATCTCATCCCATTCGATGCACTATTAGTATTCACATATATAATGTACAGATTACCTGTTACTGTAGATGATGTGCGTGTCATACTTACAAATATTTTTTAAAGAGTATTATTGTTATTTACACATTAAATAAAATTTTAAATTTATTTAATATATTAAAAAAACGTGTGCGAACGAAGTATCAGCTAGTAATAAAATAATATAGCACCAGTGTCAGAGAAGTTGAGGAGTAATAGGTTAGCATGGTATGGGCATGTCATGAGGATAGATGAAAATCATGTAAATAGAAAAGTGTGGAGTATGATGATGGACGGATATACGAGTAGAGGAACACCGAAAAAGGTGTGGATGGATTGTGTGAAAAATGATACGTTCGTAAAAGGTGTGAATACGGATATGACATCTTGAATGGAAAAAGAAAACATGTTGTGCCGACCCCGCTTAGGTGGGATAGGGGTAATGATGATGATGGTAATGAAATAAGAAGATTCTATATAATAAAGCTATGTTCTTACAATAGTCCTTATAAACTTTTTAGAGGTTCACAGTTTATAGACATGCGACTCCCACAGTTCGTCAGGGGCGGTCTAACACCTATTCTCTTTGAAGGGTCTACTATATTGACTGCATTTGGGCTCCCTTAGGAGGGGACAACACCTTTTGGAGGAGCAGATTACTGGCTTCAGCATGAATAGGTCGGCTCACCCGGGGTAGTCCCAATCTCTCACAGAAAATCGACGTAAAGTATCAATGCTTGCATTGTTGCGTTTCTTTCGGTCAGTGAGAGCGTTGGAGATCGACCTCCCCTCATCTGCCCCCTATTCTCTTCCCTTCCTCCTCTCTCCTCAGCAACTCTCTTTGCAACACGCTTGCGACTTGGTATTGCAGGTGTCTATGGACGGTGGTATCACTTAACATCAGGTGACCCACATGTTCGTTTGCCTTCTATGACATAAAAAAAATGAGACAGACATTGTCTAGCTTGGAGCCATAGTCAAGGCTTATATTATGTAGACGATTTTAGAAAATAAAAATAGAAGAAAGAAAGAAATACTTTATTGTTGGAACACCCATGCAATTAAAATAAAATACACAAACGACTTAGACAGAAGAAAATACATTTGAAAAAAAAAGATATGGTGTTGTGGGACATCAGGTAGGAACGAAGTTCCTTCGGCTAATGTAGAATCAACACAATTTGCAAAAAAAAAAATCTTGCTCAATTTTATGTAGGTTTTATTGATTTTTCTCTTAAATTTTGTTGATTAGTTTTTATTTAAGTACAGGAAAGTATTTAGGAAATGCAGTATTTTAGGAAATAATAAATAACGTAAAATAAAAAAAAATCGTAATTCAAATTATCAATTAAAATAACAAAATATGTCTCTTTATTTTTGTTTGACAATATAAAATTACATAGAAATAGAAATGATTACAAAAAAGGAGAAAGAGAAAGGTATTATACACTACTCGCTTGTGTATACGACAGTCGCGCCTGCGCACGTCTCATTTAACGGTTTTATTCCACGGACTTTTCTTACGGTTTTATTATCACATTTTTTTCAGTTCTGTCGCGCAGCAAAATCCCTATCTCCTCCACGCCTGCCGTAAGGAACTTCGTTCCAATAAAAAATAAATGTCCAACAATTGGTAAGCCCATTCAGCAAATATGTGTAATACAGTAGTAGGTACTGTTACGCTGATTTTCGATGGGAGCCTATATGAAGATAATCGGATGCTCATTCGGTCATATTAGTGTTAATATAAAATTTCAAATAAACAAAGAAATAACACACACACACCACGTCACGGAAGATCACACTAAGGGAGTACAGCTACTGTAGCCACAAATTTAAGACTAAATATAACAAATATCATTTTAGAAGAAAAAATACACATCAATAAACAGAGCTTACAACAGAACTGTGTGAATGCGTTATACGTCACTTTAATTATTGAGTTTGAAGTTGCAATAGGTAGTGCTTATATGAGACTTTAAAGCTAAGCTTACTCTTTTTGGATCGATATGGTGGTGGGATATTGTTCCAACAACGAGTGGCGGCAAATTTGAATGATCCTCTGGAAGCGGCAGTTCTTTGTAGAAGTATCGATAATGGATTAGTAATGGTGCGTGAACATGATAAATATCTGTGTTTATCTTGTCGCCACTCTATTTTGTCATACGAATATTTTGAGTTTTTGGTTTTAATTAGCCCAAAAAGTAGCGTAGCCAAGTGTAACTCGCCTCTAGACACTCTAGATGCTCTAGGCACACTGACACCCGTGTCTACTATACCGACGTGACTGACGACGCGATAAGTAGGTTCATTTGTCGGGCCGTGGACGCTCCGGCACGGGATATTGTGGATTACAACCTAAAAATGGCCATAAAGAATGGAAATGCAAGCGCTATAAAAACAATAACGTCGTTAAACCAAAAAAAAAGCTAATAATAATTAAACAGTGAATATTTGATAAATTAATAATAGTACACATATATGCTCACGGATACGATTTTTACGTAAAAAAAACTACATATAAGCAAAAAAAGGTGCGGACCAGGAGTCGGCAGACTACAACAAAAAAAAAAGTGTAACTCGCGTCGTGCTGTCATTTTTAAGACATTTGCGTCATTCAGAAATAGTTCAATATGCCCACGGCGCGGGACACCGAAACAAAAGTTAGATATTTGTATATGTATCTTTTATTTCTTTTTTATCATTTTATGTGTATTTTTGTTATATTTTGTATCTACAAAGATACCAGTAGTATTAATTACCAACAGGTTTAACCATTGACAAACGATAGCTTAATTATTCTTAGTTGTTTTATAGTCGGTTTCCGTTAAAATAAGACGTGACAGCGACCAAATAATTTCAAGCGGAATTGCGAATTAACGTCCACCCTAATTATTAATTATGGATTTCCACAAACTAATTTCTTCGTCAATCTAATATATTTAGTTGATTAGTTAAGGCTATATATGTGTATATATATATATTGTTAGATGTCGGAGGAAGCTGTCGAGCTGATTAACACATTTGCATACATGATATTATCTACATTTTATATTCTAAATTTGTATTTTAATTTTATTTGATTTGTTACATTTTTCTATGATTCAAAAATCTTAATAATCTAATTAAACTTTTAAAAGATTGTAATTAGCGTAACGACCAATAGGAGTAGTGCACGTGCCTCGAGCGAGGTAGAGGAGATCTTTACTGTAAGAGGCGGACAGTTTTATTGCTTTTAAAATACCTAATTTGTATTGTATTTCATATGTTACATTTTTCTAATAGTTTAAAACCTTTATAATGTTAAAACAATAAATGATTTGTAATTAACGTAACGACCAATCAGAACAGAGGCAGCGCCTCGAGCGGGGTCGAGGCGCCATCTTTACTTTAGAAGGACGGACAGTGTTGGTGACACATTCGTTTGATAGATTAGAACGGGTCGAGTTGGATCGTTGTTGAGAGATTATATTTAGTGATTAAAGTAATATTGGTGCCCCGAACTCGCTTCTCGGTCGTAATTGTTAATCTTTTCAACGGTATTATTGTCATCCGATGAAATATTGTGAAATATAAATAAAAACAATGTGAAACCGTGATAATTGTTTTGTACTCGCATTTAACCCGAATTATGCCCACTAAATCCGTAACCACTAATGACGATGACAACGACAATAACGCTCTCCCCGACACACACATATATATAAGTGTTCTGCATCTAATACCTTGAGGTTAAGTTAGCTTAAGCAGGTGTGGTTTATCTTCCAATGGTTAAAATAAATTTGGTATCGGTTAAAACAAACTTTTTTTACTCGAATTGATTACACTATTGACCTAGCAAGTTCTTAACAACTTCACGGGATTACACTAAAACAAAACAAGCTAAAACAAACGTTACACTAATCGAAAAGCAAATGTCCATTTCAAGCTTAAAATTTTATAAAGCCTTTATTTGAAATATTACAAGTAATAGGCTTGTTTAGTAGTCCGGTGAAGCTGTTAAGACCTTGCTAGGTCAATAGCGTAGTTGGAGAATTTATTAATACTAGTTAAATAAGAGCGTGCAGAGCTGCGTGTACAACTAGTTTAAAATTAAATTAAACACATCATTATGAGTTATGTAAGGTATCTATACTATAATAAAACTATAGAACTAGTGTTTATACACTGAAGACAATTGTCAGTAATTTATTTTATATAAGAAGTGAAACAGAACTTCTGAAAATTGAGATAATTTTTACAAATACCATTTTATTTAGTCGATGAAGGAAGATATTAGAGTGGACGTTACTTCGCACTTCGGCGAGGAATTTGAGTTACTGGATATCCTCATCTCCTTTCCTCTCCCCACCCTCTTCTCTCCTTTCTCCCATCTCCTCTCCCCATCCCTTTTCTCCCATTTTCCCCAAAACGCAGCCTGGCAACACACTTGCGACTCCTCTGATGTTGCTTGTGTCTATGAACGGCGGTGATTGCTTAACATCAGGTGGCCCGCCTGTTCATTTGCCTCTTATATGACATAAGAGAAATCAATAACTACTCAGTTGGAATGCACTTTACCACCCAATGATATTTGTGAATGTCCTCGCGACAGTTACTCTGATATAGTACAGGAGCTCGCTTTTTAAAAGTAAAAAAGATCTTTCCATTAAAATATAACACGTAGAACCAGACAACATATATTTTACTAAGTAATAAAAGATATACGATTCTTGCTCTTGACTGTTTTTTTAATAGCATCTTGTGATAATTATTCATTACTGAATTAATTAATTGTGTATATAATTAATTTAGGGTATTTAAAGTAGAGAAAATTTTCAAATTTTATTGTATTCGTAGAACCGAACAGTAACGGTCGTAAAATTGTTATCTTGCTGTAACGGTAAGTCTTTTTTAGAATACATGTATTGTTCGATTTAGGCCTCGTGCTACACTAAGAGCACCAAAGCAGATTTCCTCGTAAACTCCTTCACAGCGATTCAAGTCTTTTTTTTATTAATGTGAGGAAACCCTTAATGGATACCTACCCTTCCGGGGGAGATATTTGGTTATGTCCGACTCGCCCGGAATAAAACCCCACGGTGTACCGACAGACCGTATTTGTTGGGGCGGTAAGGGATCATACTAACTTCTCAACCTTGGATAGCCGTCCCAACGGCCCTCCCAGCGAAAGGTGGCCGCCGAGCTCCTACTTACTAGGGAGACATACTGAGTACACTCCAGCTGCCCCCCACATCAGCCGGACCTGTGCAACGAGGAGATGGGCCCCCCGGCCCATCCCTTCAGATTCAGCTGCGGTGGCGGAAAAAGGCGGTAAAGTTGCCGCCAACTTCTAACGGTCCTCCGTTGGTGAAGAGGGTCGCTTAAAGGATCAGCTTCGTAAACCCTCTCCGCCAGCGACTCAAGCCTAGATACGATCCTTCAGAATGGAGCCCTTGATTACTTTGATTGTATAACACTTGTTATATTACCGCACTCGCTAGCCAACAACACACATCACATTCCAAATACATATACACATTCAGGAAGTACATATTATTTGTAAGGCAACTACCTAAGTCAAGGTTCTGTCACTTTTTCATCCTTGAGCTAGACTCACTTCAGTTGAGTGCTTTTTAATATCATAGGAGGCAAACAAAGAGATGGGTCACCTAATGTTAAGTGATCAACCACGTCCATAAGCACTTGCAACATAGGGGGAGTCGCAAGTGTGTCGCCAGCCTGTATTTTGGCAAGGAAGGGAAGAAGGAAGGGGAAGGGTAGGTGGGCCTTTGGCGCTCACACTGACTGAACGAAACGCAACAATGCAAGCACTGTTACTTCATGTCGGTTTTCTGTGAGTCTGATGGTGGTACCCCGGTTGAGCCGACCCGTTCATACTGAAACCAGTAATAGCTTAAACATAGCTATACCACCTACCTTTTTATGCCTACCATTAAACCCAAACCAGTAAAGTTGTAAAATCCCTTTAGGCCAACAGTGTATGAAAAATTGGAAGAAAAAAGATAATTAAAGAACAAGTAGCCTAGGTCCTTTTCATCGGCGTGGAGCCCTTGAGTGCACTAATTGCACGATACACTCACAAAATCTTACATCACTGCAACAACATTGCACATATCACCTCCACACACGTGCAATCACACACGCTTACACATGAAAGTGGAAGGGTTTTATTCTTTTCCCTTATCAAACTGAAATAGTTTATAAAATTATCCGATACGAAATATATATAAGGGTTGTTGAGGTATGTATGTTTGGAAGTCGTCGGTTTAGGTGTTTGACCTCCGAATGAGTACTGCTCCTGCTGGCTGTAGAAGGTCCTCACGAATAGGATTATTTAATAAAAATGCAATCTTGAACTTGCGTTGTTTAATTTTGTATTCCCCGATTCTACGACCTTTCGTGCGGGCCAGCGCGCAGTAACTGGCTCGCCGTTCATACTCTCTCTCAATATCTTCTCGCGCCGCCTCCTTATGCGACGGTGCGGGGAAACCGTTTCAGGGCTTTGCCCTTTTCGGTGGCTATTGTTTCGGCGCTCGATCTATTTCGAGCGCGTCGGTTTTTAATGTCAGTCGACTATTGATAGCTCCTGACTTTTCGCTTTCGTTTGGCATGGCTATCTCTGTCCTGCTCTAACGGGCGGACTAGGGAGCGTGCCTGCGGTTTATAGGTCACCTTTTTACTGGGATGACCGGGGAGCTCGTGTACTCTACTGAGTCGATCGGGCGGTCTCGTATGCAGGGGCGCAATGTTTCGGAGATGAACATGCGCTGATCCATCTGCTTTCTTGAACATTCTTGTAGCGAGGCTGCTGACAAAATCGTCTAGGCTTTCTATTTTGAGGTCGCGAGCGATGGTTCTGTTCCTCACGTAGCGTGGGGCCCCGATTATCACTCTTAGCGTCTTGCTTTGATGAGCTCGTAATCTGCGCTTAAGGTTTTCTGACGCGCAACCGAACCACGCCGGGGCGGCGTACGTGAGGCGCGATCTCACGTAGGTTTTATAAATCCCTAGCTTGGTGCGCAGCGATAGTTTTGATGTGAGCACCGGCCATAGCACTCCCCTCGCTACTTTCGCGTTTATTATAATGTTGTCTACATGTTTACTGAAGGTAAATCCTTTGTCTATGGTAACTCCGAGGTACTTGATTTCGTTTCTCCATGGCAAAACCTGTCCTCGAAGGTTTAATGGTGGTGGTATCTTCTTTGAATACCTGGGTTGGAATGCTTGTGTTTTTGTGGCGTTGGCCGTGAGGCGCCATCTATCGAGCCACATGGGTAACGCATCCAATGAGGGCTGTAGAAGTGCCGCGGCTCTTTTATTATTGATTGAAGATGTCCAGAAGGCTGTATCGTCGGCGAATAGGGCCAGTTTCGCCTCTCCGGTAACCGGTACATCATTTGTGTAGAGGGCGTACAGGAGCGGCGAGAGGCAGCTTCCTTGTGGAACTCCTGCACGTACCTCTTTTACTGTTGATGTTTGGCCTTCGATTCTTACTTGGAATTTTCTGTCCTCCAGGAAACTCTTTATCGTGTTGTAGAGGCGTGCGGGGGTGGTTGTGGCGGTTAACAATTTGTAGCAGAGCCCCTCATGCCACACCTTGTCAAAGGCCTTCTCCATGTCTAATAAAACGACAGCTGTGTGCTCCCTTCTATTATAACTAGTCAGCATCGCGTCTAACACTCTCACTAGTTGCAGTGTTGTTGAATGGTTTTCTCTGAACCCATATTGTTCGTTTCTGAGTTCTATGTATGGTTTTAGTTTTTGTAATAGTACTCTTTCGAACACTTTAGATAAAGTGCTGAGAAGGGTAATTGGGCGGTAGTTTTCGGGGTTTTGTGATTTTTTCCCCGGTTTTTTGATCATTACTACCACTCCTTTCTTCCACTCGTCAGGAAAGTGGCCGGATCTCAGTATTCCATTATATAGTCGTGTCATTGAGGCGACCATTTTGTATGGTAGGTGGCGTAGCATGGCGTTCGTAATACCGTCTAATCCCGGCGCTTTTTTTGTTTGTAATTTCCGTAGAGCGTGTTGAACCGCTCTAGGTGTGATGTAGAGCTCGGTGTTGTCTGTTGCGTTTGCAGTCGTCCTGGTTCTCACGTACTGTACGACTTCTTCGTGGTGTTCTTCGTCTTTTACTGGGTTGGGAGAGAATTGTTTCTCTAACATTGTAGCAAAGGTCTCTGCCCGATCTTTGGCGTCGAATATCAACACTCCGTCTTCTCCCTTCAGTGGGTGGGTCAGTCTAGGCGTTCTGGAAAGCGCTCGACAGAGGCGGTGAACTGAGGGGGGGTGTTCTCCTATGCTCTCGATGTGTGCGTTCCAATTTTTGGTCGCATGATCATCTAAAGCGAGCTTAACTCGCGTCACCATCGAGTTGAGTTGTGTTTTCAATCTCGGGCAACGGGTATTCTACCATAATTTTCTAAGATCTCTCTTGTCTTTGATAAGTTCTAGGATATGTCTAGGTAACGGCGGTTGCCTTTGGTTTGATGTTTTAACGCGTGATGACGTTTCCCAGGCGTTTTGTATGCACACGGTTATGTCTTTTGTCAGGCGTTCTACATCTTCTTGAGTAGTCGTTTTTTGCGTGGGTGTTGTAATCATAAGCTGTTCTGTAAACTTGTCCCAATTGACCTCTCTTCTTGTTTCCGGGAACCTGACTCGTGTTGGAGTTGTTGAGAATTCCACGAGAACAGGCCTGTGGTCGGAGGGGAGGTCCGGGAGAACTGTCTGTGTGGGCGGCGCTACTAGTCCTTTATATATGACTATATCGAGTACATCTGATGATCCCCTGGGGCCGTAGTGCGTGGGCGTGTCCGGCCTGATGATTTCGTATCCGTGGTTGATTGCATGAGTTAATATGCGTCGAGCCAGCGGTGTGGTTTTGCTGGAATTCCAGTGTGTGTGTTTGAGATTTAGGTCGCCGGCCAGTATCACCGGATCCGGTGATGAAATGAGGTCTTCCAGGTCTGCTTCTAGCGATTGCCATATCATATTAGGAGGTCTATATATCGCAAAAATTCTTGTTGTGCGGCCGGCTGTACATATGGATACCCCGAGCGCATATAATGATCGGTATTCCTTGTACTGGATGGTCTGATGTACCAGTTTATTTTTGACCAGTATAGCCAGACCTCTGTAGGCTGTACCTATGTCCGAGAATTCATCTTTCCTGTATATTGTATATCCTGATATTTTATAGTTCTCTGAGGCTCTTAACATTGTTTCTGATATCAACATAATGTCGGCTTTTTGTTCGCTCAGAAAATGTCGTAATAGTTTTCTTTTTCCTCTCAGGGATTGGGCGTTCCAATGTATGAGTTTAAGGGTCGTATTGTCCATTATTTTGGTACTAGTTTCAGGAGACCTCTGAGTGCGTCTTTAGGCGCGCCCTCTATCTCTTGTATAGATAGCAGGCACTTTTTGACTTCTTCTATAAGGGTTGTTATTTTCTCGACTGGATTTTCTCGGATTTTTGTCCCTTTCTGGGCGGGTGTCTTCTTCTTTTGTTTTTTGTTCCTAGAGGGCCCCGGTTTCTCCCCTCGTGCCACCGGATTGTTTGCCAGGGCCATCAGGGATGCCGATGCGGTTTCTGGAACTGTGTTCTGTTGAGTTATAAGTTGTCCCTTGCGGCCCGTGGTGGTCAGAGTCCCGGCTCGCTTGTTTCGTGCCTCTCTCTTGCGTACTGGGCATTGTGAGTGGTTGGCCGGATGAGGCCCCCCACAGTTGATACATGTCGCTGGTGCTTCTTTGGGCCGGTCGCAGTTGGCCGCAAAGTGCGGCCCCCCGCATCTGACGCATGCCTGTTTCCTGTGGCAATGATGTGAACTG
>JACEII010000322.1:21057-54409 GCA_014332785.1 Antheraea mylitta | reverse complement strand
TAAAATTATTTAAAAATCAATATTTTTGTATGTAAATGTTCGATATGAACATATAAATGCAACGTTTACCGACAGCCACGAAGCCCGCATGTTGTTCGGAAGAACATAAAGATATATAAAAACTGGCTTATTTAAATACGCTTTCGAAAACGTTGAATTTATAGTTACAGGCAAGTGACGGTTGATGCGTCGACACGATGGTCTTTTTCATTTTTATATGTTTCTCCAATACAACGGAGTGTGAAAAAGTTTTAATACAATTAGAAGATAGTTATGATAAAGTAAGTGACAGAGATGATTATTAAATTTTATTTTACGTATTGTGCATATAACTGAGAGAGTGTATATAATAAATACATACATACATACAATTTTCTTTTCAATAGTAATCCAACTCAAGGATTACCTATTGATATATTAACTTTTATTAATTTGATTATCCGAGAGGCTTAATTGATCATTATTTATTTTATAAATGTTTATGCTTTAATGTACAATTCAAATCTATCAACTAGATATTTTATAATGTAAATCATACTGACTGTATATTTTGTATTTATATTTTGTAGACGTATACTATAAGGAAACGTTCCAACCGGGGGCCATAGACCCCTCGTGCTTTTTGTTTACATATATGTAGATTAGTTTTTATCTTCATTGAACCCGGTAGATGATGCTACGACCGGGTTCTAGGCATTCTTTAAACACATACCATCTGGCTATACGTTTGAGTGAGGCCCTTGATAGTTTGGATTCACAATAATTGGAAACCGTAGGTGTGGCGGCAATCGGCTTTTAGATTTATTAAAATTCTTCGCTATTATCAACCGGTAGTAACCGATTTAGTGCAGACGAAGTTGCACGGGTCAGCTAGTATGTAATATAATCGCAATTCAACATTAATAACGTACTGTAACATCTACAATGACAATCACAAAATAGTCATAATTTTAATGGAAATCTCCCCATTCTGTCATATTTAATAAAAAGATTTGTAACGACATTAAAAGGCATACGGGCAATCGTTTATCTTCCTTTGATGGCAGAATACCAAATTTTAAATAATCAACGCTATACTATCGACAGTTCTTCGTAAATTCAGCCATTTTTCTTATCCGTTACCTACTTGCCTATAAATAAAAAACTTTGTTTTAGTAATCATAAGGCGGTTTTACTTAACAGGATATTGCTATTTTAAGATAATAGGATTAGTTAATAACTGCAACACAATAAAGAAAGTACCCACTGGCTGCAAACTGATTCTAATTATTAAAAGCAATAAATCGCTGAGCTCATAATAGGGAGTTTTATGGAAAATGCGGAACCGATTTTAATGTAATGTATTTTTTTTTCTCATTAAGTAGATATATTTTGAGATACTTCTGTAAATTTCATAGAAAATACTTTGATATAAAATTTTGATATTAACATTCTGCGATTTTAATTATTAATCAAAATACATAATTATTACTTTGATACACGTTACTAATGCGTAAAGACACATACAATGTAGGATAATATATTTAACTAGCAGTAAACCGCCGCTTCGCGCGCGTTCTTTTTAATATATTAAATAAATGTAAAATTGTGATTAGATGTGTAAATTACAGATTTTTACCCTGAATTACCCTGATTAAAATTTTCAAAAAATATTTAATGTACAGATTTCACTTGTTACAGTTTTATTATAGTACTAGCTGATCCGTGCAACTTCGTCTGCACCAAATCGATTATTACCGGTTTCTATGTATTTTTAAACGCAAAAAATCTTAAAATACTCATCCCGATTGCAGTGACACCTACCGTTTCTAATTGTGAAGTTGAGAAACCAGTATGAGAGAAATATTTTTCAAAATGAGCCTAGAACCAGTTCGTAGCATCATCTAAGACAAAAACTAACATATAGCCTATAAATACGTTCTCAGTACCCCTTGGATTGCTCCTGTTCCACTCACCTCCACGCCCGTTCAATATTCGTATAAAGCCAGCGGCAGTAATAACGCAATAATTATGTTGCCTTATTGTTTATATTTCGCTTTAGCCTCAGACTAACTTCATTAATTAACATACTGCCTAAACTAAACTTTATCTACATTAAATTTCCATTTTGTTTTAGTTATTTGTTTAATAAGAATTTGTAAAGTATTCGTGAAACCTGCATCCAAATTTAATTTTATCAAATTTATTTTACTTTTGAAATATTATCCATATCGGGTGAGATAATAAACTTAGATGTAAGGTGTAGCGGACATTTTCGTGAGAGTAATGAATATTTTTGTTTTAAACTATATAGCTGTAAATGCGATGTTCAAGGTAATTGGTCAATATGTGTTAGTTTATCGTTAAGAGATGGCGCCACAGTACAGTTAGCTCGCGCTTTCATAGGTCGCTGTGTTTTAACGACATACAGCTGTCGATCGGACATTATTCAATTAGCCAGGTGTCTCCAAATAAACAACTGTCCTCTTGTCTGTTCGTTCTCTAAGTCGTTGTCTTTGTCGTTTCGTTCATTGTGGTCGTGTTGGTCAAAAAGGTATCGGTCGACAAAATTTCCGTAAACACGCGACTTCGTTTACGTGGATTCGAATTGTTCATGTGTACTTAAAATAAGTTATGATTACGTTTACAATGCTTCTGTGTATGGACACGGTATCGAATAGAAAGTATCGATACTGTACTCATGAGTAATATCGAAAAAAAAAGTATCGTACTCATAAAAGTATCGGTACTTCAAAGTATCGAGTACTTTTCGTGTGGCCTAATTAATGACACGGTAAAGAAAGTATCGATAATGTACTCATGAGTAGTATCGAATAAAAGTATCTTACTCATAAAAGTATCGAGTACTTCTTATAGGGCCTAATACTTATACGTCCGGACGTCAATATCACTCAGTAAGTAGCTTCAGTAGATAATAACATAAATAAACAAATGGTATTGGTAAATACATTTATTACAATAATAAAAACTTTAATTGTAACGGCAAAAATTAAAAATATTATTTTACTAAATGAAACTTTTTATTACTTTGTTCCCATTCTTCCTCCGGAGAATCGCTTAAAATTGTAAGTTTATCGAGCCGTATTGATGATTAGCGATTTCGGATTTTCGATATGTGACTTGCTGCTTTAGAAAATAATGTTTTTTTTAAACTTCAATATTCAATCATATTATTATTAGAACGACGAACTAGTGAAATGAATGAAAGAAAGGATAGGAACTCAACGTATATGCACGGATGTAACAATTTTGAGCTCAATGTTTTAGAAAGTTCAATACGATTGAACTAGATGGCGTTGCCATAACCATGAACCGCAAGATCAAGTTTAAAATTTTTCTGTATTTCTTTCGATACGATACCTGACAAAAAGTACTCATTGAGTAAAAGTATCCAATACAAAGTATCGAGTACAAAAGTATCGGTATCGAAAGGAAATGTACTCGATACCATAAAGTATCGATACCTTTTTCGTGTCCCTAATTCTGTATAAACGATGTTATTAGTTAAGTTTCCTGGAGCGTATATAAAAATATTGGCGGGATCGCTCACTCGAGATAAAGCTACATATAGCTATATAGCTGACTGTGACTAAAGCAGCCGGTAGTGAGGTCCACGCTCGCGGTGCTTAGTGTTTGCCCTTGTGGTTTATTAATTGTCATACTAAAGCAGACGCTGATAGGAAATTGCACACGCATGAAGCGGAAAGGAAAATAGTTAGGTATGAGTGGAAGCCGAGGAATAAATACGTATTCCCCAGCCCCACTCCCTGTTAGAACTTGCGCCTCTATGACATTTTGTTGCAATGCAGTCTAAGTCGGGTGCCATTGCATAACTAGGGTAGGCTCAAGTTTCGGAGCAGCATTATAGGCACACCGATCTTTAAATTTATAATGTGCGACGGAAGCCCAGGTGCAGATAATGAATTTAAAAATTCAACAGGGTAGGTGGTGGCCTCCTCTCGATCCATTGTCTTGTTAATTGATTTATACTGCACATTTTCGCCCTCGACTTGGTTTAACATACTACTATTAATGGCAGCAGCTCGATCGTTTCGTGTCGTTATAATTGCTCTTTCACGGAGCCAAGAACTTTCTCGAATCGTCACTTTTTCTAAGTTACCGTAAACGGATTGAATAAGTTCGTCTTCAGAAGAATACCATTTTGCACAAAGTGGTAACCAGTCTAAGTTTTTCTTTTGGAAACCTATCTTCACCAATTTCAAGTAATAAATTGGAAAACTCTTGTGGATTTGGATTACCCCCTCTTATTACACGTATGTTGGTAGTCAAATGTAAACGTATTAAACGGGGCCTGAGACTTGAACGCTTGAGACTGGCGCTAACTTCGTCAGCTCTTGTACCTGGAGGTACTACAGGCAGCGTCTGTCGAAAATCTCCGCATAACAGCACCGTTAAGCCACCCATCGGTCTGTTATTTTGCCGTATATCCTATAAGGTCCTATTAACCGCTTCTACTGCCTTGCGATGTGCCATTGTACATTCGTCCCATACAACGGGACAACAATCTCACAAAACGCGTGGTTTATCACTATTTATAGATATATCACAAACTGGTGTCAACAATGATGTCTAATTGTATGGGTATTTTAAAAGTAGCATGTGCAGTTCTGCCTCCGGGTAATAATGTGGCTGCTATACCTGACGATGCGACAGCTAGTGCAATTTTGTTTTGGCTTCGTATTTGAACCAGTATCACTTTAGTTAAAAAGGTTTTTCCAGTGCCACCAGGAGCGTCCAAGAAAAATATTTGTCCTAAGTTGTTCATCGTGCTTTCAGATAATCGATGTAAGATGCACCGCTGTTCCTCTATCAAGTCAGGCACACAATCTTGTAGTGTTTGTATAATTTCTACTGAGTTATGGCTTGTTTCTAAGTTATACTCTCTGTTGCCACGATGCGCCCCGTTTGCGTTTGGTGCGGGTTCGGGCAAACCATAGCTTGCAAGAGGATTTCCACCGATCGATAGAACTGTGTCCTCAATAGCACGCAAACAGACGTTTAGATACAAATCGCGTCGCTGATCAATTCTCGAAAAATCCTCTGCCAAAGCTTTTCGGTATTTTTGCCAAAGTAGTGAAGCATTGGACAGACCACAGAACACGAACATTACTGAAAATAAATGGTGTTAACGACATGAACTATCACTTACGCAAGCGTTGCCAAGTCCATCGTCCAAATGTTGATCATCATCCGCAAGTGTCGCGCTCGGCAAGCGGCTTGAAAAGTGGGATGTTCTACATCATCGACTTTCCGTAGTGAACGAAACGAAGTGGGGCCACGTACCGTATGTAAAAGTAAGCGCAAATAATAACATTCAGAGTTATTAGGATGCAACGTGTAAACTCTCCCCAAAATATGCTCTTTGAAAATCCCTGAAACGCCTTCTACTGCAATGCCTCTTCTCCGGTGATTAAAAATACCTCGCTGTTTGTCATATGTATAGTACGCAGGTATTTCTTCATAAGTTAACATCTGAGAAAAGTCATCCGTTTCACATAACCGGAAAAAAGCCAGCAAAGTTGTTTGCCTAGGGCTTTCTAATCGCTCCCTAACATTTACTGGGTCAAAATATACCTTTTGTCCGCCCTCTAAGTGAACGTCAAGATGCATGACTGGAGGGTACCTTTCATGTATCGGAAAACTAAATGTGCTCCAAACTGCTTCTGATGAGCTTATATATCGCCCAGTTTGAAATTGTGACGCTTCATCCCGGTCTCTGTTCCTTAATGTAAATGTAGCTTGGTCGCTACCTTTAACATATTTGCATATATACTTGATAGAATTGACGCTATTACATACTTTTACATTAATGTGAGCTCGAAAAGTTTTTGACAATACTGGAGAATAAAGTACCACCCACCTATTATCTACAATGACCTGGTTACCGAGTAATCTTATTTCAGCACTAAATCCACCTTACTGCGATAACCTACGGCGATACGATGGATATCCGTCTTCACCTGTTACCGTTTCATTGACTTGCGCTTGTGGTTATCTCTTTGTACAGTAGCCATCACGCATGCAAGGTGAATTATTATTGAGTACACCGCAAGGACCGTGTACCATATGTGTCTTAAGGATGTCAAACAATATTGGATCCCCGTTAGAATCTGGGAACTCCGCACTTATTATGTTATCGAAATCATTAGGACGTATCTTTTCTTGTGGCCACAGTGAGACGTGTGCGTGAGGTAATCCTCTCTTCTGCCATTCAACACTATACATATGACAGAGTGACACGCCGAATATATTTTCCTTAGTAAGTAGATCCATCATTTCCAATCAAAATTATTGTTTCGATTTTTTTTGTTATCAACAAGGAGAAATGGCTTTTATAGGGTATATTTTTCCGGGCATACATTAGATTATTAAGAATATTGTGGGAGCTATAGAGAGCTAAGATACCGAGAGAGCCATTAATATACAGTTGTTGAGGTATATTACCACCAGTAGGGTTTCTGCCGTGGTCGTTCGGCTGAAGACCGTCTGGCTTTCTTTACAAAAGAATAGGCTGAAGCTATAGAGTAAGGGGAAAGCTTTGGTGGTTAGCCTTGACATCGGAAAAAATTTGACAGTATTCGGCATAAAGCTGTCTTTTCCAAATTCTTGCAGTCTCTCTCAGGATCTTTACATGCTGGTATGGAGCTTTTTGTTCAGGCGGAATCTAAGAGTCTGTAGTCAATGACTGCACATCTGATGCCATAGATGCCATTCTAATTGGCTGGCTCGGTATGCAACTTTGTCACACTCTACTTTAATTTACTGGGATTTAAGTATGTCTGAGTATTTTCCATTTTAATCTGCGAGTTGTTTTGTTTTCATCCATCAGTTCCCTTGCCAAACTGTTTGGGTGATATATTAACTTTTTTTTAAAGTTTTCTGATTGTTCCAAGATTTCAGAATTACCATGTTCCAAAATTGCCTTTTATATAAAGAATTTACTGCATAGTAACAATTGTGACCGATGCCCAATTAGCCAATAGGGTTTTCTTATTCGTAAACCAAGTTGTTTGTGTTTGATTATTATATGGTTTTGATAGATGAGTCGCTTGTCCAGATATAAACTTAGATATCTGACGTGGTCTGCTCGCAGAACTTCTAGGTTGTTAGGCTTTACTTACAGACAAATACCTTTTCTTAGGATATATAATTTAAATAACTTAAATAATTTGGATTCATTCTTCATTCTTTTAATCAAGTAGAGATGTCATCTAGTCCCTTTTACAGGATTTCTGCTGCCACTGTGGGAACCTGTTGATATACTAAGATTGCGACATTATCTGCAGCTGTGGTCGCATCGAAGCTTTCAAAATATGCCTATATTCTTGAATTCTGATCATGTTCAAGAAAGTGTTCTCTTACCGTATGATATATCCTTTTTTTTACCTAGAGGTATCTATTTTGTTGCCATACTTTGTTGACTGCTCTGATTCTCAATTGGTAAGCAGAAATACATTTGTTTATATAGTAGGCAAATGAACAGATGGGTTACCTGATGTTGAGTGATCACCACCGTCCATAGACACTTGCAACACCAGATGAGTCGCAAGTCGCAACCTTTGTTGGGGAGAGGGAGGAGAAAGGGAAGAAGGAAGAGGAAAGGGAGGGTAGGTGGGTCTCCCGCGCTCTCACTGACCGAACGAAATGCAACTAGCACTGTTACTTCACGTCGGTTTTCTGTGAGAGGTTGGCACTACCCTGGTCGAGCCGACCCATTCATGCTGAAACCAGTAATAGCTTCAGCTTGGCTCTACAACCTACAATTCCTACAATACATTCATTTATCAGAATCGAATTCCATGCAGCATTTTGAATATTTATGTTAAAAAACTTAACAGCAATTATGATATCATTTTCTGTTTGGAGTTGAAAGGTTACAGCGAATACACTGTTTTTAGAATAACGGAAAAAAGACTAGTTATTCCCTTTGTTATATAGTATGAATTCTTTGATAGTTTCCTTGACTCTAGTTTTATTTTCTACCAAAATAGAAGGGTATTTCGATGCTAAATCCACACAACTACAGCAGAATATATAGTTTTTTGCTATTCCTTTGGTAATACAAACATAAAGTTAGAAAGATTAGTATAAAGTCGAGCACATTACCACTAGACTACAGATACATGAAAATTCAATTACATCAACTACATAGGAAACGTCGACAAAGTTATTAAGCGAAACTGTACCTAATATATTATAAGTTTTAGGCTTATTATTAAATAATTTTCAAATACCAACATATAAATTTGAGTCCTTGGATAGTTTGGATTCACAATTGGAAACGGTAGATGTCGCTGTAATTGGGTTTACTAAGATTTTTCGTGTTTAAAAATACAATTGAGATCGGTAATAATCGATTTGGTCCAGACGAATTAGCACGGGTCATATATGTATATTATTGTACAAAAAACATATTAAGCGATGAACAATGTTTAATTAATTACTATTTTCACATAAATAACAAATAATATTAGTATAATAAATGAATTTCATTATTAGGTAAAAAGAATGAGCTTAGCAGTTAAGTATAGCTAAAAGAGACCATAGATGGCGCTAAATTGAGATATTTTGTTAACACTACATATGCGAGTTTTTTTTATGTTTACATTAATGTTTCCTTTTTTACCGACTTCATAAAAAGGAGGAGGTTCTCAATTCTTCTATTTTTTTTTGTTTGTTACCTCATAACCTTGGACTGGGTGAACGTATTTTGATTCTTTTTTTATTTGAAAACTGGTGCTTGCCGTGTGGTCCCATTTCAATTGGCCCAACTCTGACAACGGCATCCAGTGCAGAACCGTATAAGTGTTAAATTTGCATTAAGTATGTACACGAGAAATAGACGAATAACTCAATATCACGCCAACCGATTTCGATGATTCATTTTTTATTGGAAAGGATATACTTCGAGGATAGTTTGATGAGGGTTTGATTAGGTTCTGATTATGGGATTCGTGACAAAGTAATACAACTTTCAAGAAACGAGCCTACTCTTTTATTAAGGACCGGCAACGCATCTGTGATTCCTTTCGTATCGCAGGTGTCCACGGGTGGCGGTGATCACTTACCATCAGATGACCCGCATGTTCGTTTGCCACCAATAGTATAAAAAAAACTCTTCAATTGTTAGGAGCCTATTGTGCTTATGTTCGTTGCCGTATTGCAACATGACGCACGCATTGTAATTGCAATACTTAGGGTTATTATGTGTGAAGCAATAGTAGCCGAGTTGGTGGTAGAAACTATCGCGAATTATTGATAAGGTTGCGTTCGCACCAAGCGTTAGTTATTGTACAACCAATTGAAAACATATCTACAATATAAAAATGAATCGCTGAATGTGTTGCTAAGCGTAAATCTCGAGAACAGATGAACCGCTTTCGCTAATTCTTTTTTTTTGTGTTTGTTATTGCCAGGAGAAAGTTCTTATGCAAAAAAGCGCATATTTTAATACACTTAAGGCTATTTATTTTCCGCTTTTTAGCGCCTTATGGGTTTTTGATGTCGGTTAATTCTTCTTTTTGAAAATTTACTTTATTATCACAAGAAAGTAAGTAGTTTAAAAATATAATTGAAATAGTTAACAGCCGATTTGGTACAGACGAAGTTGCACGGGTCAGCTAGTATTAAATAAATAACATTCGTCTTTGTATGGCAGAATTGCGTTCTAAAGTGAAAAGTGAAAATAATGAAAATGACAAAGTCTGACATTACTGGTCAAAACTTTCAGCCATTATAGCGAAGAGAGAGTTTTCATTTTGTTAAGATAGGTGTTACGAAGTACACCGGGTCATCTAGTTTTAAATAAATTTGTTTGCCAAAAGTTATTAAAATCGTATTTATAAATTACCACGTTCACGTGAGGGGGAGGGTGTGGGTCTCCTCATTTATCACGGATTGTCACTGAGGGAGGAGGGGGTTAAAAATTAGTCAAATATGGGTTACGTGGTTTGGGTACATTCCCTAACGTATACTGAGTTACCAATGTAACGTGTTACTGTGCTTGGGTTTCGGAATGAATGGTACATAGTCTGAGTTTTGTTATTATTTATTAATTTCTGCTATAACTTTACTGTTGTGTTATGCGTGTTAACTACGGTTGAGAAGGATGCGACGTCGCGTCCGTTATGACACAGGATATAGTTATGAATGTATCGCAGAGTTACAGAACAGCACAGAGTAGCGACAGTGCATCGGCCGCAGCCAGCACGCACTCTCATCGCTCGACATACAACAACGCCACATAAAATATGCTACATACCTTTTTTTCGAACGGAATATACGCTGTGGATATTCAGGTGTAGGTTTGTTTATTTTCAGGTTTTTCCAGCTTTATCAAGTTTGATAGCGAGAAACATACTCAATTTTTAATTACCTATCAATACATATATATAAAGATAGCACATAATTATCTTCATATCTTCTGTATCTATCTGTACATATAATAAAAATGATGTCTGTGTGTAGTATTAAAATAAAATAATACTGATTGGCTATGAAAGTATACACACTACTGAAAACAAAAATGGAAATTTTAAATTTTTTGTCGGTCTATGTGCTGTCTTTCTGTCTGTTCTGGGTAATCTCCGAAACGGGTGGACAGATTTTGACGGCATTTTCACTGGCGGATCGCTGAAATTACAGTGGGTTACTTAGGCTACTCTAAGTTAGACTAGCTGCGCGGCTTCGTCTGCAATGCTGTCTCCAAAACAATTGCACCGATTTTCACAGGACTTTCGCCCACAGATAGCAGACATCATAACAAGTAATTTAGTTTATTTTTATGTAGACTGGCTCTTAACCGTGGCTTCGTTCGCAGTGCTATCTCCAAAATGGTTTGATACATTTTTACGGGACTTTCACCCGGCAGGTAGCGGATATTATAAAAAGTAATTTAGTCTATTTTAATTTCTTAACTGGGATCTCGCCCGCATTGCTATCTCCAAAACGGTTTTACCGATTTTTACTGGAGTATCACTGGCAGATAGATGACCTTACAGGAAATAATTTACGTTACTCTATTTAAGATTATCTGTTGCTCGCGACTTCAACCGCATGAAATTTAGCAAAAATATATTATTCACTAAGATATTAGATCATAAACGAATTACTTATTAACAATTTGGTCATATTATATTGTAATAACATTTTAAAGTCATTGTTTCATTAGTTCTTTATACAGTGTAAGTGAGCACTGAGGTGGTTATATGGTGGGTAAGGTTCCAAATATGTTGCTAATTATAAATTTCATTTGACACACTGTTAGAATTTATATATCTAATGTATACATTACATGATACTGTAAGTGGCAGACGTGTCGTAGTTACTATTGTTATTAAAGAGCATTTCTATAATTGAACATGGTCCCAAATTTTATATTACTTTAGTATAATAAAAAAAACACATGCGGAACTGCGGGTCCAGCTAATGTTTATATAAATATCAATTTATATAATTAATCGATGTGTTTTGTGATTAGATATAGCAGTTCCATCATTTACTAATCCGTGTGTTATCTTTGAGACCTTAATAAATTATCTAGTAATTTAATCAAATTATTTGTTATAAATCAATCATAATCTATTTACTGGAATTCTTTTATAAGTTATATTTTGTATAAATCATGTCTGACATATCATTATAAAGATAATTTTCGTAAATTAAAACCATTAATCAATTCAAGTTAAAATATTTCTTACACGACAAAAGTAGACGCAGAAATTCTTACAGATAAATTAATACCTTACAGTGAAATTACAATAATATTCACATAGTTTGTGAACATAGCACATGATGTATAATGTAAAGTCGACCTCACAGTGATATAACAACCTCACAGTTATATAACAACCCAAATAGAACTGCAGAGGCGAGGCCTTCTGCACCAACACCTGCAGCGCGAATTTATCCAATACAAGTTGAAGGTTAACAAATACTATTTAATGCTTATTTAGTATTTGAAATGAATCTACGTTGTATAACGATGACATGTATACATATGACGCTCCTTTCATAACGATGCTCCCCTTCGCTGTTAGTTTAGGCGTATTGTAAGGTTTGAAACCAAGTCGATTGCTACAATATCTAAAATAATTATCACTGAACCTATATCGCTTCAACATTTTTGACCTATGGAAAGCTACCATTAGTGTGACAGCGCTCATATAAGTAGTGATTTTAATACAACTAGTAGGAGCCCAGTGGTTCGACCATAGTTAATTGATTTTTTAAAGTTTGAACTTTATTAGGGTTCTTTTGTCAAAGAGTATACTTCTATAATCAAAGGCTTTCATCATGGCTACTCAGTTATTTGCCATTTTCCATGATTTTTATTTTATGTATTTATTTATTTATTGAACACCAACACAATGTATACTGATCATTATTAAAATAAGACACGCACACTTTGTAACGGTAATTGTCATCGTAATTAGAGGTGTAGAATGCATGACGGTGAGCAAACAGGGTTACAATATGAAATTCACTGTGTTAGATATTGTAATAATTGTTAGCTGTCCTACTTTAACATGATGAAGGCAGAAAAACAAAAACATTACACCTAAGAGTAATTTGAGATTTGAAGGATAATTTTGTATGATCAATTGAAAAAATTAAAAGAAATAGAAAAGAATTATCTAATATACTGAGAATGCGGGCAATAATGATTAAACAATTTCACCTTTTAGTTCCTTTCTAAACATAGCGATGTTTGCTGCGAATAAGTCAATATTTGTTTTTTGTTTCGATGTTTACGTTCAATTTGGCGGTCATTTGGAGAGCAAAGCATTGTTGGCCTCCAAAAACCTAGGTGTCCTTAATAGGGCAAGACAGTATTTCTCACCAGAACACCGTTTACTACTCTATAAAGCGCAAGTCCGCCCACTCATGGAATACTGTTCTCACCTTTGGACTGGAGCGCCTCAATATCAACTGCTTCCGTTTGACCGCATCCAGCGTAGGGCAGCTCGAATCGTTGGCGACGAGGTATTACCGAGGTACCCGCCTGAAACTTAAATTTCATCCACACCACCTCGATGAGTGGAGGTTTTCCACAGTGAGGTTTTCAAGGTCGTTTCTGCCTCGTACTGCGACCTTGTGGAATCGACTCCCAGCTGCGGTGTTTCCAAGCAACTATGAATTGCAAACCTTCAAGAAGCGAGCGTATACTTTTCTTAAAGGCCGGCAACGCACTTGTGACTCCTCCGGTGTTGCAAGTGTCTATGAACGGCGGTAATCACCTACCATCGGGTGACCCGTCTGTTCGTTTGCCCCTATAATATAAAAAAAAATGTACTGTTAAACTCACGAGTTAATCTGTAAGTGGTGCGTTTTTACCTAGGTTAGAATTACTGTGTGTTTCTAAATTATATATATATATATATATATATATATATATATATACATATATGTTTATATAATTATATAAACACAAAATAAAATATATGTGTAGATGAAAATTGAAACTAATTATAACTTTGAAACAAAAAACAGGTGGTAAAGCTCTTAAATTCTAAGTAAACATAACTTTACGAAAATAAAGAAATTTATCGCAACCCATGACACAAGTAGAAGCACTCCTATCACCTAAAAATTTTGACATCCAATAAAACCAAGGAGTTAATTTAATATCTATATATTAATACGTGAAGCAAAATTTTTGTACCCCCTTTTGCCCGATTTCCCGTGAACGGATGAACTTGAAATTTGGCATAGTTAATGTTTATATTGCGAAAAAATGCAGAAAGCTGTTTATTTCATATAAAATGCATTAGATATACATTTAATAAATTAAAATATGCACTACTCACACTACTGCTTGAATTTTACACAACATATGTGTATATGTTGTATGTGTATACATGTAAATAAAAAAGACATTTTGATAGGGCCGTCAATAACGACTTCAAAAAAGGTTCCGAAGGAGGTTGCTATGCTTGACTATGTGTATTTTTTAACTCTTACGTTCCAATTACCATTTGTCACCTTACATTCAACAATGATATTTCTTATATATATAAGCAAAGTTTGTTTTCTTTGTCCGAGGTAAACTCGAAAACTACTAGATCGAACAGCATGAAACCACAACTTTTCGACGCGAAATTAATCGTAGATGATTATAGGCTATATATCATCACGTTAAAACCAATAGGAGCTGAGCACTAATGAAGAATGTCTCAAAATCGGGCTATTTTGGAAGCTATCGCTGCGTGTTAATGTCAGTATTATTTGCGTTGCCATGGTAACGCGATAACATTCTATCGCAAATATTTTCATGGTTTATTTTGTGTTCCTACTCAAAAAGTTTATTCTACGTTAGTTTTGTCTACAATTTTTAATTATACGTGTTACGTTTATATCGCAAACATTTCTAAAGTTTATTTTGTGTTGCTATTCAAAAACTTTAGTAGTAATAATATTCGTCCAATAAGACACTCGAAGGAATTAACCCATACTGCCAATTCTGAAGTTGTCAATATAAGCAGTTTTCTTCTATGTCCAAGTTAATGTAAAGGAATAAGTGCCAATTCCTCTATATAATATTTTATAAATTTTGTCTTCTTAATTTTCAAGACCAAAGAATTCATGCTCCGTGGTATTATTTTTTTTTTCATTTCACTTATGCACAATAAATAAACCATATTACATAAAACGTCACCAATTTAATACAATATAGAGACAAGTAACACAAGATTATGGATAAAATAAAATCCACTACATGACAGACTGAAATCCCGCCAAAAACTCCTCAATAAGTTTATTCTACGTTAGTTTTGTTCCCAATTTTTGATTTGTGATATATTACGTATTATAAAAATAAAGTGTGTGTGTATAATATTACAATAAATACTTTTTGGTGAGTAAATATATCTGTGATGCTACAAATATCAACAATTTTTTTTTTTAATTCTGTCGAATGTCTGTTTTTTTATTTGTTTTGGGTAATCTCCGAAACGGCGGGGCCTATTGGAACAGTTTTTTTTCTTAGAAATGACGACGCTATTGATCTAGCAAGGTCTTAACATCTTCACCGGACTACAAGTAATATTTGTACGGCAATTTTACGGGCAAATAAGTAACTAATTAGCTGTTTTATTTTAAGGTAGCGGGTTCAGCAAACGTTGCTCGCCCTGATAATAAGACAAACTATACCTAAACCTTGCCCAAGAATAATTTTATATTTTAGTGAAAACGACATGAAGAGGTGTTCTGTAGTTTTTGATCTTATCGCGATCAGTCATATAGACAGACGTGGAACAGGACTTTGTTTTACACTATGTAGTGATGAACTGTTATCCGTGCATTCGTCCGTGTGAAATTAATCAAAAATATGTTGTTAACTGTAAACATGCGCGTGTAACGTGCTCTGTACAGGACTCCAAGAATAAATATAATAGAAAGTCGTATGTTTATATGCGATTTAAATTATAGCAAGGTATAATAATAACTTAATTATATCGACACTATGGACATATTATATCTATATAATAAAAGATTTAACACATATTGTTTGATAATGTTTAGCTTAATGTTTTCATTATTTTCTTATATAGTGTAAGTAAGTACCGAGTGTGGTATATAGTAGTTTAAAGTTCCAGTTATGTGGCTGATGATAAATCCCATCCCATTCGATACACTATTAGTATTCACATATATAATGTACACGTAACCTGTTACAGTAGATGATGTGCGTGTGATACTTACAAATATTTTTGAAAGAGTATTATTATAATTTACACTAGATGTGTGATCACAATTTTAAATTTATTTCATATATAAAAAAAACGCGTGCGAAACCGCGGGTAACAGCTAGTTATTTTATTTTATTTTTATTTTATTTATTCAGGCTCAACAAAAGAAAACAAATTACACAAAATGTACATTAATAATAATATCTTACAGGACTAAATTTGTTATCCTATTAATGTTGGGCACAACATGTTAAAAATATAGCAATAATTAAAAATAACAATAAAAAAGATTATGATAGTTGCTAAATACATTTCACAAAATTATAAAAGTAATAAAAAATATATAACAAAAAGAAAAAGATTATGATATTTACTAAGTAAAAAATAATGCATGATTACTTTCACTATTACTTGTATGTTCGTAAAATATATCCAAATCCCTTGCTTTATTGTTGTATTCTCAACACATTCTGTATAATGGATTATAATAAGAAACATTATTTGAGCAATGTGGAACTTGAAAGATATTTTGATTTCGATTAACTCTTGTGATTATTGATAATTGGCTTAATAACTCTGCTGTATCCCATTTGGAATTAATTATTTTGTGTAGGATTGAATAAGAATTAAAACTACGCCTGGATGAGAGGGTTTTGACCCCATAGTGATTTAATCTATTTTCATATGATGGTAGTTTGCGTCTTAGTCCAAATTTTGACGATAGATTCCGTACAAAACGTCTTTGGATAGCTTCTATCCTGTCAGTATGAACATGATAGTATGGATTCCATACCACCGAACAATAGGATGCTTCTAACTAATGTCACAAATAAAGTGATTAATGTAGCAGGGTTTTTAAATGGTTTTGACATTCTGAATATAAAACCCATAACTTTGTTAGCTTTTGATGTAATGTACTCATAATGGTATGCATAAGTTAGTTTGAATCAATTCAAACACCAAGATCCTTTACTGTATTCTGACGCTGTAACAATGTATTGTTTATTTTGTACGGATAAACTATTGGAGACCGTTTCTTTGTGAAAGTGATTAAATGACATTTTTGTATATTTATTGTCATGTCATTTCGAATACACCAGAGGTGTAGGTTATTATTAATGTCATTTTGTAAATCAATACAATCCTCATATGATGTAATTTTATTGTAGATTTTTAAATCATCAGCGTATGCTAGACATTTCATTTTTATGCAGTCTATGAGGTCATTAATGAACAAAACAAATAAGAGTGGTCCCAAATTTGAGCCTTGCGGTATTCCTGATTTGTCTTCGAATGGAGTAGAGTTGTAACCATATACAGCAACCAGCTGCTTTCTATTAGAAAGATACGAGGTTAGCCAGCGCAAAAGAGATCCATGTATGCAAATGTCATAAGCTATACGGCAAAGTATTGCGTGATCAACTGTATCGAAAGCTTTAGCAAAGTCAACATATATTGAATCTATCTGAGTCCTTTCGTTAAATGCAGTGCTTAAGTGATGAGTGAATATTAACAGATTAGTAGTTGTAGATCTCCCTGTAACAAAACCGTGTTGTCTTTCACTAATAACATGTTTTAAATGATAATTAATTTGCTTATAAATTATGCTTTCGAAAATTTTTGCAAAGCAACTAAGAATACTAATGGGTCTATAGTTTGTTACATCCATTTTGTTACCTGATTTGTATATGGGGACGATCTTGGCTATTTTCCATAGTTCCGGAAATATGCCTTCATTAATACTTTTCCTAAAGAGCAGAACCAGCGGTTCTTTCAGATAATTTGCACAATTGCGAATTATAATTGGCGGGATACCGTCTGGGCCTGCTCCTTTGTTAATATCATTGGACTTGAGAGCTAAATCCACATCAGTATCTGTTATATTTATTGAAGCTATACAGTTAGACGTTTCTGGAAAATCAGGAGTATATGCATAGAAAGAGCTAGAATTATAGACAGTTGCAAAGTAATTCGCAAATAAATTAGCTATACTTTTACCGTCATCAGCAACCATGGATTTCTAAAACATTGTTTTTGGTAAATCATTGGTAGCCTTTTTAGATTTCGTATAATTCCAAAACGCCTTAACACCAGCTTTTAGGTTTTGTTCTACTCTGTTAATATATAAGACTTGAAACATAAATCAAATAAAGATTTTACTCTTGTTCTAAGTATAATATATGTGTCATAATCACGCGGGTTACCGAAACGTTTATAATTATTATGAAATTTGTCTTTTTCTTTCATTAATTTTATAAGAGATTGCGAAAACCATACTGGCCATCCATTTTTTGATTTAGATTTAGGTGTGTATTTTTCAATGACTTCCCAAAGAATGTTATAAAATTTATGCAAGAAATCATCCACATTATACCAGGATATCTCCGATAGTTCTCTATTACAAGCAGTGAAATCAGTTCCTCGAAATCTATATCTAGTATTATTATTTTCTTTTAATGATTTTGTCTATTAAAAGTTAATGTTATTTCTAGAGAGGGATGGTGAATATCTATCTGACTCAATATTTGTGTTTCTAAGACTTTAACTGGTACTTTTGAACTATGAACAATGAGATCTAGTGTTCTTCCAAGATTATTATGAATTAGATTTGATTGTGTTAAATCACATCTGTCCATAAAATCAAAGAGAACCCTAGTCTTGTTATTTGTTACTATTAGAGGTCGATTTCTCCAATCGACTTCAGGTAAATTGAAATCGCCTAATAAAAGTGTTTGAGTAGGAAATGACAAGAAAGTACGTTCAGCAGTTTCAATTAAATTTGTATAATGGTCAAAAGTTAAATATAAGGGTAAATACACTGTACATATATTGAGTGTAAACGTATTTGTACGCAAAGTAATCCAGATATCCTCGATAGAGGTATGTAGATGACTATTATAAATACATGATAGAGTTTTTTTAACTGCAATTAGTACCCCTCCACCGTGTGATTAGTTATACTTTGTCATAAATTCATTAGTTCGATCTTTACGGTAAACAGAATATCTTTCATCTAATAATTCATTAGAACATACAGAGTTGTCAAGCCAAGTCTCACACAAGCATATTACATCGTAATTATTCATTAGGAAATCATTATATATGTTTATTGTTTTTGTTCTCATTCCTCTAATATATAGTTAGCATTTCCATAGATGAAACAATATTAAGTACATAGTATTATACAAATAGTTTATTAACAATGAAAACAAAACAAAGACCTTACTAACGATAAGGTAAACAATATTACCGTAAAGTGTCTAGGATATGCTGGTTTTTAATAAGGACGAAAGGAGAAGTGTCATCTTTACGCATGAATATGCGAGAATTGCGCACCCAAACATATTTATATGATATTTGTTTCGCTTTCGCTCTTGCCGCCGCATGTAATGCCTTATTAGCAGGAGAAAGATGCTCGCTCACATACACAGGACTACTGTCACCTCCAATACCGAGTAATGATGAGCAAATTTTGTTGTTGGGGTTTTTCTTATTGTAGCGTGACACGGCTGAGTAGAACTCATCACGACAGTGCGTACTTTTCAATTTTACTATAATTGCACGAGGCCGTTTACTGTCTTTATTAAGACTGGCTACTCGGGTGCAATTTAATATATCCGAGTCATTTATTTTATAAGAAGCTACATCAGCTATTTTCATGACAATTGAAACAATGTTTTCTGTCCTATGTTGAGGCACTCCTTGTATCTCAATATTTGTATCCCTTGTATATTGTTCCAACGAATTAAGTCTTTCGGTTAGACTCGAGACAGTAGTTCGTAGTTCTTCGTATTCAGATTTTAAGATTTTGTAATCATTTGTTACTCGTATTATACTATCGTTCACTAATATACTCGACTGAAGTCTGCAACTCTCCCAACTTTTCCTTAATAGGTGAGAGTTCTATTCGTATCGCAGAGCGTATTTCACTTTTTATGATGTCAACTAAATTGGTGTTGCCATCCAAACCTTTTTCTTGGTTAGTAACATTATCCGTGGGAATGTGGACTGATGAGCTTATGGTTTGTTTACGTAATGGGATGTTAGAGTTGTCTCCTTTTGGGAATTTACTGGCACATGCAGGACATTTCCAGTCTCGTCTGCTGCTTTTATCTCTCTGGCTATAAAAACTATAAAATCTTTCTTCGGATATATTTGCGCAAGTTAAATCATATGTGGCTGCGCAAGTACAACATTTCATATATTGCTTACTTATTATTTGTTTCAAACAACCAGCACACTGTATATTAGGTGCCATAGGTAGATAGATTGGTTCAAGAAAAAAAAAATTGAGATAAAAAGAACAACAACACAAGTCAGATAAGTAAATTTTACGTTCTGCTAATAATGCTACTGAACATATCGGATAACGATGAGTCCAAAGGTCGAATTTTAAATATCAACCAAACGTGTAATGGTTTAGATTAAAGAATGGCGGGTATTTACTAATATTGAAACAATGAGTATCACTTTAGGTAACTTTAATGTTTGTGCACGTTATAACACTGTTTATTTCACTGTTTATACACTTCTTATAGCAATAATCCAGACATTTTAAATCACAGTTCGGACTTATTTACGGATATTATGCACTATTCACTTCCATGTTATCACTGTGATTTAAAGGATCTATTACACTTTATGAATATATTTAATTATACAATCTGATTAACTATGCAATTTATATAGACTTATACACTTTTGTACACTGTATTTTAATTGTTTTGTATTTTTACAACAATTTAATTATATGACATATAACTATTATTGTAATGTTTATTTTTTATGGTGAACTCACTTCAAATGATGATTAAAAAAAAAATGAGCCAAATAATACTTTGTATAATCAAAATAAGAATGTTGTTCATAAAAGTAATCCATGACTTAGATCTCTGCAGTTACAATGTTTCAATTCAACCTAATGTAGCAAAAAAAAAAAATTAGTAGTCCGGTGAAGCTTTAAAGACCTTGCCAGGTAAATAGCATAGTCAGTTCGAGAAAAAAAAAATATTTCAAAAGCTAATGGTAGTATTAAAAACATCTTTGTCTTGGATTCACCATTTGATTGTATTGTGCATCCATTACTTTTCCAAACGATGGTACTCGGCATATCATTATTTCTCATAATGAACAGACTACATTTAATTAAATATCACCCAGAAATACCACCCGCCCATGGTGTCGTGTAAAATTTATTGAAATTGCGATAAATTTCTTTATTTTCGTAAAGTTATGTTTGCTTAAAATTTGAAAGCTTTACCACGTGGTTTTTGTTTCAAATTTATAATCAATTTAAATTTTTTACACATAGATTTTTTATGTTTATATATTAAATATCATGGCAAATGGCAAATAACTGAGTTGTTATGATGAAAACCTTCGATTATAGAAGTATAGGCCTTGACAAAAGAACTGTAATAAAGTTCAAACTTTACAAAATCAATTAACTATTGTCGAGTGCCGACCACTGGGCGCCCACTAGTAAACTTTAACTATGCCAAATTTCAAATTCACCCGTTCACGGGAAATATGTTAAAAAGGTGTACAAAGATTTTGCTTCACGTATTAATAGAGATACTGGAGGCCCACTTTGATTTCATTTTGGTGCAATACGCCTCGTAAGTGTATAATCGATATAGATCTAGATCTTTTTAACCGTTTTCATTTTTACAGTTCATCGAAATCACAAAAGCTACGTAGTCTTAGTCTTAGTCTTCACACATTTTTTTTGATTGTACTTAACAACACTTTTTTTATTGTGCTTATTCGTAATATTATGATATCTCTGGCATCTAAATACCATGATATCTTGATATAAATCTATACTAATATTATAAAGCTGCAAGGTTTTTGGTTGAACGCGCTAATATCGGGAACTACTGGTCCGGATTTGAAAGATTCTTTCAGTGTTAAATAGCTCACATATCGAAGAAAGCTATAGGCGTTAATGTCAATAGGACCGAAGCACCCATGAAGAATGTTTCAAAACAGATTTTTTTCCTTTTGAGAGCTTTCACCGCGTGTTAACGTTAGCTCAAAATTATTCCACGCGGACGAAGTTGCGGGAACAGCTAAACAATAACGGGAGGTTTTAATTTACATTGTAATGTTTGATATAACTATAATATCTCATTGCATAAAGTGTAGTACTATATTTGTCAAAATAACATTATAATTACTTAATGATTTATGGTTATATGCAAAAGATAATAGTGATTATTATGGGTTACCGTTACGAGATAGAAATATACTATTAATATGCTGGACTTTTCCCTAGGTATGTCTCAGATGTATAAATCTATAGTACATTATTTAGATATATCACATTTCTTCCTTATAATAAATAATAATATATGTATCTGTCTTTATATTTTAGATTTTGTTTGAAAAATGTTTGCCGGTGTCTAGGAATCTATATCTATATACTAATATAAAATAAAACTGTAACAAAGCCAAATCTGTACATTAAATATTTTTTTAAAATTATAATCGGGGTAGACTTTTTTATCGATATAGAAGCCAAAAATAACCATTATAAAATTTTTGTCTGTCTGTCTACCACTGTGAACACGTATCACTCTAAAAGTACTGAACCTATTTTGACGAAACTTAGCACAGTTATAACTAATATTACAAGATCACATCTACGATACTTTTGTCTCATAAAACTCAAATAATTCTCCAGGATAACGGACGAAAGTAAAAAATTTGTAGTTAATGAAATTCTTGGCGGATTTTGGTAAATTTTCTTTATGCTATATAGAGCAGACAGATCAATTTCCTTGCCATAAAAAAGTAATAATAGCATTCATATTTTAAATACGTTATTATACAATATTACAATATTATACAATCTGACATGTCGTCATAATTACAAATTTATATTTTTTGATGTTAATACATTTATCAACAACTTTATAATAACGGGAAAGTATACTTCTTCCCAAAAAATATAAACGTGACATAGCTACATTAATAGCTTATGATGTAAATAGGTTAAGTGACTCAGACAAACCACCATAAGCAGTTACATAATGATTAATCTTGAAAAGCGCCCCTTTTATGTTGCTCATTGAATCTAGACGTGATTTTTTTACTACTAAAAATATCGTTCCGATAGTTTTAAATGTTTTAGAACAAACTTTAACTAAGTTTCTCTTAGTTGTTTATATAAGTATTTGTCTTGATATTACTACTTAATAAGTTAAATATGACCACAATCTACCAAAGGATTAAAGGGTGTTCAACTTTAAACAGTCACTTGGTATAAAGGCTATATGGTCAATAGAAAATCGGATGCTTAATACTCATTATTAAAATTATAATAATAACACGTTTAAGTGTAATAATTAAGTAAAATAATGACTATTTAGTTAAAACAATTTTTCAATTGAAAACAAACGAAACTAGAAAAGTGCCTATTAAGAGACTGCAGAAATATTAAAAATGAAATGAACACAGTATAGTATAATATATGTAGATAAAAATTAATTGCCGAATACATGTAATCACATCACCGCAGAAGTGCTATATCTATGTGGCTAATCGTTTTTTCTTGTGTTTATAATTGACAATACAGGGTATTTATGAAAGAAAATGTTTGAGAAATCCTGCAGAGGTATGAAAAACTTGGGTTAAAACTTCTACAAATGAAAAAGTGAATGAGACAGAAGATATTAGCGAGATCTTCAGAAATATTGACAGTATTGACGGATTGATGTTCAGTTGCTATTTCAGGCTTTACATGTTGATACTATTAAATATTACAGTGGACGCTACTTTGCACTTCCGCTCCGTGAAGGAGTGAAATATGTTTAGACGTTGTGGTGGTCAAACAAGGTTTGCAATATCTACAAATAATATTCACTTTTCCAAAATCAACCGATTTCCGAACCGAATCACGAGCGTAATCGTATGCATCATATCCAAACGCCAAACGTTCATAGGTGATTGTTACATTTGATCGTCTGTTTGTTCGGCTCTCGCTTGTAGTCGATGTGTGGATTTATCCTGGGAAGTGGGAAGTGGTAGATCTCGCTTGTAAAATTCTCATTCTATTTCTTTCCAAACAATGACATCGCTCTTCTTCCGTCTCATTATCTCAAAGACTGTATTAGTTAAGTCATACGTACGCCTACCGATATTTTGACGCCTTACTGGAGGTATTTTTAACAATAAACACAATCCAACTTCTAAACTAACATCCAAACACATAAAATACGATTTAACTTCTAAACTATTATCAACACAACAATAGTGTTCCTGAATTTTAAAACAAGTGAAATAAATCCATTAATCAAGTAACCTTTTTCGTTACGTGTTTTTTTTTAATAGGTTTGGGTGTTGCTGTGCCCTTATCATCGAAATCGTAGTAAAGAAAAAACCTTTATTTCATTGATTGATTTTTACTTTTTTTGTATACAAATCTTGCCGTGGCAATAACAAACCTAACAAAAAAAGAATTATCCAGTTTGTTGTCGGCGTTCTGAAGTTATACGCGAACATACTTTACGCAGATTCACTTTTACATATATAGAAAATATAGTAACCCTCTCTGCAATTCTTCGTCAAGGCCAACCTGTTCATAATTGATCATTTATAAGTGTTGAACAATCCATCATTTTTGGCAGATATATTATGTTACATTTTAAGAATTAAGACAATCACAATGAAGATAAGATATACTCGTATGTTCTTTAGGATATATAAAGAGTCAGTTCGCATACTCGGTATACTGAAGTCGTGAAGAGGCCGCAATATGAAGTCGTTCCTATTGTTCATCGCATTCGTGTCTACTGTACTCGCTCTTGAGGAGCCCCTACGTTTCTACCATGAGACAGCCGGCATACGAGAAGCAGCGCGTATCAAACAGGCGGAAGAGGCTCTGGACTTTGATGGAGGCAGAATCACTGGCGGATCTGCCGCCGCACTCGGAGCTCACCCTCACATGGTACGAATCAACTTTTTTAAATAAACATTACTTATTTCATTTAAAAACCTTATACTAAGCCACTCTACGGAGAGTAATTGTTTATTTATTGTTTCCATTAGCTTGGTTAACATAGAAAGATTAGTTAGTTGTGAGATAAACGCAATTTCGTAGATCGATTAAAAAAAAACAATACATTCTCATTTTTGTATATAGTTTATATATAATTAATTACCTGTGCTCTATACATTTATAATATGAACTTTTAGGGCGGTTTGGTTATAACTCTTACGACCGGTGTTACTTCTGTGTGCGGCTCCTCATTGCTGAGCAATGTGCGCTTGGTGACAGCGGCTCACTGCTGGTGGGATGGGCGCAACCAAGCGAGAAATTTCCAAGTGGTGCTCGGCTCCATTCGCCTCTTTTCCGGCGGTACTAGAATCACCACGACCAATGTGCAGATGCACGGTAGCTGGAATCCTTGGAACATTCAGAACGACGTCGCTATTATCACTATCAGCTGGGTCGGGTTCACCAGTCAGTAATATTTGTATTCCTATGGTATTATATATATCTTGTGGCGATGAACCATCATTTATGTATCTTTGTTTCCAGATGCTATAAATCGCATCAACTTGCCTCTTGGAACCCTGGCAAACAACCTCTTCGTTGGCACTACAGCCACGGCGGCAGGTTTTGGCAGAACTGGTGACAGTAAGTGTTTGCTATACCTACTTGTTTCAAACGCACTAAATGTCATATAAATAACTAATTAACGTTTTTACATTGTTTTCAGATGTGGGAATTGGCAATAACCAATTCCTGAGTCAAGTAAACCTACCAGTAATCACCAATGCAGTTTGTGCGCAATCTTTCGGAAACATCATCGCGTCTACGCTCTGTGTAAGCGGAGCCAACGGTAGAAGCACTTGCCCAGGCGACTCCGGTGGCCCTCTCGCCATCACCAGCGGCGGACAGCGCGTGCTGGTACGTTATATGATCACATTAATCACACACTTTGAGATACTTTACATTACTGTGAACTAATCATCACAAGTGAGGTCGATTGGTAGTTGTTTATAAGAACAAACACATATAATAATTGTTATACAATTAACTAAGTTTTGTAATTATTATCTTAAAGGTATACATAATGTTTCGTATTTCTGTTATGTATGCCTAACGAAGTTTCAAACCTTTGGTAATATAAATGTATTTTCTTAAACAGATTGGTATAACGTCATTCGGATCCGCCCGCGGCTGCCAGCTCGGGTTCCCAGCTGCCTTCGCGAGAGTCACCTCGTTCAATGCCTGGATCCAAGCCAGAATTTAAAACATTTAGACTCGACAACGTCAAACTTATTGATGTACTAAAATATTATATAACTCGATGATAAATATTAAATAATTTGTTTTATTTCACTTTTTACTCCGATTACTGCTACTATATGTGAATAAAACCTATACATATAATAAGAACATAAATTTAATGTGTTTGTACTTTTCAGATTATTATGAAAAAAAAAAATCATTGGAACATGAAAAACATTCCAGCCATTTTTAGAAAAGTTTGTCTCTCTATCCGTTTCTTTGTTCAGGCATCACGTATGTTTTTGATTGAATTGTAAAGCATATCCCAAAGTAATATTTAGTCTTTGTTTCATTTAAATCTGTCTACTTTATCAAAAGTTATTGTAATTTGAGTTACTGTTAGAGTCAAGTACGAAAGAAAAGTAGTAATAAAAAATATATATTTTAATCTCATACAAAACAAATATATTATACGTAAGAACTTCATTTTTATGTTTACGTGCTAGTAACCTTTTTACCGCGACTCTCATTGCGCATTATAAAATATATTAGAAAATGTCCAATGGAACAACTTCTGTTTTTTAATCGACTTCAAAAACAGGAGGAGGCACCGATTTCCAATACATCTCTAGATAACGCAAATATTTATATGTTTTATTTAATTTGGTTAATTTAGTAAACTATTTATTTTCCGCTTTTAGTGCCTTATGGGCTTTTGATTGGTATTGAAGTTGGTTAATTTATTTTTGAATTTTTTTTATTGCATTGTCATGAGCTAGGAGCCTGCATTGGTAATTCATGTTTAAGAGTACAATCATTAAATGTTTTTCTAAGTATATATAATGCTAGATTACCGAGTGTACATCTTAACGACATCAAGACTTTCACTTCGATAAAATGGCTGAAAACTTTGATTGGCAATATCAACATTGGCATTTTCATAGGTTGTTATGTAACATAAAACGTCATAAAAAATAACATCAAATAACTTCGAAAAGATAACGTGAGTAAATTTCAAATTGTTGCAGGTAGAAAAGTATACATATAGAGCACACAAGTATACAAATATACATCACGAGAAGCGAGAGTGGGCCTAAAGTTTGTACCTACATATGTAGACGATATGATTTTCAGTTGGCACCGACTTTCAATATATTGTATATCTAGGCAGTGCAAATATTCATATTTTTTATTATTTTGGTTAAACTTTTAAGTGCTTTATAAGTTTGTACCTTATAAGTTATAACTTATAATAACTTATGATAAGTTATAACCTTATAAGTTTTTGATATTGAAGTCGGTTCAATTTCATTATGTTTTTTTTTTTATTTTTCCATTTTTAGTTTATACTAGCTGTGGGTACAGCTCCGCACGCGTTTTTATAAATTGTATTAAAGAATTATTAAATTATGAAACTATGTACAATTATAGAAATGTTATTTAAAAACTATTGTAAGTCCGACACACACGCTACTGACAGTAACATGTAACGTGTACATTAGATATATAGATACTAACAGTGTAATTAATCAGGATTATCATAACTATATGTTAAGGCGAAGCAGGTTATCAACATGCAGAGCCTGGGCATTGAGGGCCTCTCCGTTAGATTCTCCGAGTCCCCGGCCCGCAACGTGCGGAGGGAGTTGTCCTCCTAGCCCAAAGGCTTTGGGAGTTGATGGTGGCCACTGTGAGTGTGCATACGCCGCTGAAGAGGGCCGCTGGACGACACCGTCACGGTCGAGGAGGTTGTCGCGACGGTGGCGCAGAAGTCGGGGTGCGAGCCGGCCTTAATCAAGGTTGGCGGGATACGCACATTCGGCTCTGGCATGGGAAGTTGTTATTTTGTATCGACAATATGACACGTTCCTACATAGTAGCGCCATCTACCATAGAATATGTAATACTGTAGGTTGTTTTAAAAATAAAGTCAGTTCTTGTCTGTGATTCAAGCGTTTAATTATAAGAGGTTATGTGCCCAGATTTTATTAGCTTTTCTAGCAATTTTTCTTCGACATTCTAGTGGAAATAGACGTTGCATATTGAGAAAAACTGTAATTAACGCTGTGACTGTGAAAATGACAACAAACTATCTTGTCAGTGTGCCTAAATTGAAAGGGTGAGAGAATTACAGTGAATGGGCTTTCGCGGCTGAGAATTTCCTAGTTCTGGAGGGAATGTCTGATTGTATCAAGCTTGAGACTATACCAGCAGAAATAGGAGCAGCAGGTGACACGAAAACCAAAGCCAAGTTAATTCTGACAATAGATTCGTCACTGTACGTGCACATAAAAAGTGTACAAACGACCTATGAACTGTGGAAGAAATTGAAGAGCCTATTTGATGACTCAGGATTCACGAGGAGAATCAGTTTACTGAGGAGTTTGATTTCCGTACGACTCGAAAATAGTGTTTCAATGACTTCATACGTGACACAAATGACCGAAACAAGCCAAAAACTAAGTGGTACGGGTTTTAACATTAATGATGAGTGGGTCGCATCGCTTTTGTTAGCGGGATTAACAGAAAAATATTGTCCTATGATAATGGCGATCGAGCATTGTGGCATACCATTGACAGCAGACGCCATTAAAACCAAGTTGTTGGACATGGAAGAAGCGGAACCGAAGGCGACAGTAGCGCTATCAATTACAGTGGCGCGTTTGCGAGTTTCAGGAAGAACCGGAATGTTGGTAGCTCTGCGACCAAAGACAATGCCCAAATGTCAAAGTCATAACATGCTACAAGTGTAACCAAACGGGACATTACCGCAATCAATCAATGTACATCTACGAACAAAAATTTGTCGAATATAAAGAAACACCAACGTACAAGCAGTAATGCGTTTAGTGCAGTGTTCCTGAATGGTGAATTTTGTAAAAGGAATTGGTATATTGACTCCGGGGCGAGTGTTCATCTTACCGTGAATGAAAAATGATTATCAAATGTGTCACGGGATCTTACAATCAAGGAAATTGTCGTGGCAAACAAAGATAAAGTACCTGTATTGTGTACTGGAGATGTGCAGATTACGACAAAGACGCGCGCCTGTGAATACGATATCACAGTAGAAGGTGTATTATTCGTGCCGAAGTTGACCACAAATCTGTTATCTGTTAGTCAACTCATATCAAAGGGAAACAAAATTTCATTTAACAAGTATGGTTGTCAGATTTTCAACCAAAAAGGAGTATTGGTGGCTACAGCGAGTCTGTTGAACGGGGTGTATAAAATAAACATGCCTGAATATTGTTCAGCAGCTGCAGCCATGGTGTCCAGTGAAGTTTGGCATCGACCTCTAGGTCATGTCAACAGCCAGTATTTGAACAAGATGCAAGATGCTGTACAGGGACTGACACTTAATAATAAGACTATATCAAAGTTATCATGTGTCGCTTGCTGTGAAGGCAAGCAGAGCCGTTTACCTTTTCCCAAAGAAGGTAGTAGAAGTACTGAATTGTTAAATATTGTGCATACTGATCTCTGTGGTCCGATGGAAAACGATCTATAGATGGTTCTAGATACTTTATGCTGTTCATAGACGATTTTAGTCGTATGACATATATATATTTTTTGAAATGGCTACAAAAGGTCAAAAGTTGAGCCATGTATGTATATAAAAGATATTAACAAATGTAAAACCATTGTAACAGTCTATGTCGATGATTTCTTTATATTTTCCAATGATAAAATTGAGACTGAGAATTTGAAACAGATTTTATCTAATAAGTTTAGTATTAAGGACTTAGGTGAGGTTAAATTATGTCTTGGAATGAATGTGAACTTTAATAAAGATAAAGGATATGTAACTCTAAGTCTAGAAACCTATATTGATCAACTTTTGAGCAAATTTAATTTAAATGATTGTAAAACCGTTGACACTCCGATGGAGGTCAAACTAAATATAAATAAAGGTCAGGTAGGTTTAAATAATCATACGCCCTATCAACAACTAATTGGTAGTTTGATGTACCTGGCAGTCTTGACTAGGCCAGACATTAGTTATTCTATATGTTTTTTAAGTCAATTTAATAATTGCCATACAAAAGAGCATTGGGTATATGTAAAGAGAGTTTTAAAATACCTAAAACGAACTAAACTGTTTAGTGAATATTGCGATAAGTGGGGGTGTTATTTTGTATCGACAATATGACACGTTCCTACATAGTAGCGCCATCTACCATAGAATATGTAATACTGTAGGTTGTTTTAAAAATAAAGTCAGTTCTTGTCTGTGATTCAAGCGGTTAATTATAAGAGAAGTGTGCACGTGTCACTCCCTGTCGCTTCAGCAAAGCTGCTGGTGGAGGACGGTCGCCTCCAAGTTGTTTGGTGTGTGGCCCGCGTGCGGCTACAGGAGCAAAAGCCTTTGCGCTGCTTCAAGTGCTTCGCCGTGGGTCACACCCGCATTCTGTGTCCGTCGGAGGTAGACCGGAACAGCCTTTGTTTCTGGTGTGGGCAGTCCGCCTTGTACAGCCACCAAGCTGCACTGTGCCTTATGTTCTGCCGGTGGAAAGGGTGCCGAGCACTTCAAGGGGGGCGCGAGCTGTAAGTCGCCTCCCGTGAAAGGCTTCCTGTTTCCACCAGGGCCACGATCTCCTTAGAGGTCAACGTAGACGCTGGGTGGACGTGGGGAGGTTCGCCTCCTACGTTCGTCCTTAAGCCGGGGCAAGGGAAGATCGGTTGGGGAGCTGGTCTCTCCATTGCACTGGTTCGGCCGTCTAGGAGACAGTCCACGCGTGCCAGACTGTCTCTCTTTAGCGTGAGGCCCAGAATCTTTCTTTCTGGACCGGCCGCTAGGGGACATGTGGAATACTTCGTCATCCCCTTTCCCCCATCATGGCGGTAGTGGGCACCCATGGGGTTTTAGTCCGTGCGAGTCGGACATCACCCACTCTCTCCACCGGGAGGGTGGTGTATCCATAAGGGATTTCCCCATATAAAAAAAAAAGGTGCAAGATTTGGTGAGTAGGGAGGATGACCTCAGTTCTTGCAACTTGGAGACCTTCTGCTGTGGAGTATGAGGTCGCGCGTTGTCATGCAGGAGTAGCGGAGACGAGCGATTGACCAACGCTGGTTGGAGATGTGCCAGCGTCTCCATCATTGTGTTCAGTTCTTCATAGTACACATCTGCAGTAATGCTCACCCCGTTTGGTACGAAGCTGTGATGAATCACACCGGCGGTAGACCACCAAACAGTGACCATCACTATTCTAGGGGTAAGTTTTCGTTTGGAGCATTGTTTAGGTACTGAACCAGAATCCAATAAACTAGCTGAGCACTTGCGGTTATCAAACAGAATCCATTTTTCATCGCAAGTAACAATGCGGTTCAAAATTCCTTCATTTGTGCGTATGTTGAGCAGTGCAAGGCACGTCTCGACATGTACTTCGCGCTGGCGATCATTGAGTTCGTGGGGCACCTATTGGTCAAGCTTTTATACCTTGCCAATTTGACGCAAATGGACCAATATTGTTTTAACGCTAACATCGAAAGCTGCTGCTAATTTAGTCGTAGATTGTGTATTATCAACTTCCACAATCGCCTTTAATTCGTCATTGTCGAATTTTCATTGTCAAAATTCCAGCAAAACACCGGCTTCCCTTTGTGGTATTAAGACAGACGAAGCGGATGCCTTTGCATAAAGTAATAGAGCCCAGCTGTCCTTTGAATAGGAATCGTATTTGTTATGATTTTATGGCATCCATTAAAAGTAATAACTTGTAAAGATAAACTATGAATTTGCGTAGACAAAAAACTAGCCATTGAATGACATAATATATTTTTAAATGGTAAACTGCACAAACAATGGATTAGAAATCGGCGAAGGTAAAGCGCCCGCCGGCGATACTTTCATGACGGTGCAGTAATTCTCACGAGAATTTTAAAAATAATATTTATAAAATATATATTTGTAATTTTAAATATTAATAAATACGAAGATATTTAAAATTATACTATGGAATAACATATCACTTACGAAACAGTGATATGTGTCGTGATAAATTTGGGAAATTACAGACGCAATATAGTATTGAATATCGAGTAATTATATATTATTGAATATCGAATGTACGTTATATTTATAGATAATATGTCACCCTATACAGATAGATGTAGATAACACACTAGAAATAGATACATAGGAATATAAGTTAAGATTTAAGATTATAGAATCTAGTGCAAAACGGCAATTAATAGATATAAGATAGATAGTAGAAAATAGATATAAGATAGAAGTTTTAGTGTATAGATTGCATGCAAATAGATCAAAAGAATAATATATTATAGAATGATTAAAATAAATGTGTATAAATATAGATAAATAAATAGAAACACGCAACACTAAGCCAACAGACACGAGAAATAGAGTCGCTTCGCGTAACGGTACCGCCGCCAACAGACTTGCTTATAAGCACGGTCGGCTCGGTACTGAGTGAAGTTTGATCGCAGAGTTCATTGAAATAACATTAAAGTAGTGTCATCGCACAGTTCATAGCAACAATATCGAGTGGTACGAGCACGCAGTAGTAATAATTGATATTAAGAGTAGTGCTCTGTTGGCTTGGGGAAGCGGTCATTATATGAGAACCGCCGTGTTTTCTTGCGACCACCCCGACCTCCGCTTCTGCAAAAGCTACCACCTTAGTCGACTGGCTCATGCATCATTGCACATCATAGAGAGACCCTTCAGGACATCAAGACCGGCATCCGACTGTCGTCACCGAGGTGGGCTACCGGTGCTCTCTCTACCACCTTTGAGAGTTCAACGCCGGGGAACGTCGCCTCGCCTCGCTTCATCTCTCTCTCACCTCATTCCACCTCACCCCGCCTAACCGCTGGCCGGTGACGTACGAGGCCGAGAGGTGTTGCCATTCATATAGACATAAAATGGCTTACCACCACACTTCCATATCTTTCGAATACATGACTTTGATTTAATTTGATATAGAAGTAATTATTCTTCAGAAGTTTATAACATGACAAAGAAACATGATATTACACCGTACTAGATAAATTAGGATGATTGTGAACGAATTTCCGAATCTCATCTTTCCAAATGTCCGCTTCCTGGGAATCGTCTCAAAAGTCAAAACACCACACGTAAATCCTCGTCAAAACGAGTCATATGTACTCCATCACAAGAGGGCTGCTGTAAGGCGATGACGAGTTCCATTCCAATTTCTCCATTACGACGACAGGACGTGCCAAACTTTCATTAAAATAAACTTACTTCCTTTTTTTTTTTTAGGTAGGTAGGTAGGTAGGTGGGTAGGTGGGTAGGTGGGTAGGTGGGTAGGTGGGTAGGTTAGGTTAGGTTAGGTTAGGTTAGGTTTTTTTTTTTTTTTTTTTTTTAATTGCCAGGATCTTTGTGTCCTTAGCAGCGGGGATTCCTCTACCA
>JACEII010000322.1:0-14202 GCA_014332785.1 Antheraea mylitta | reverse complement strand
GTGTCGCCGTTCATATATAGATATTTGACAGGGCGGCGGCCCCAATAGCTGGTCCTTCGAGAGCCGGATTTTCGCGGCAGTCAAAATGCCGATCACCAGGAGCCAAAAGGGATCACAGAGCGGACACCCAGTCGAAATAGAGGCTGCGGTACAAGAAACCAGCTCTACAGAGACGACGTCACATGAGACGAACGAGACCTCAGCAACAAGAACAACGCAAGTTACCGAAGCATCCACATTGAGAAGACATAGGCCTGCATCCACGAAGTCGCAGAAGAGGCGACAGGAGCTGGAGGCCCGTGCAGCATTGGCTGAAAAAGAGCTTCGTGAGGCACAAGCGGCGACAGTGGCAGCTAGGCTACGCTTGGAAATAATCCAAGCAGACATTGAGGAAGAAGATGATGACTCTATTATTGAAGAGCCAGCAGACCGGGAGGACCAAGTCAGGGACTGGATCCGGGAATCGGCGGGACGCACGGAGGCCAAGAACAAGGAAGACACCGAACACATAGATACCGTTCGGTGTACACAAATTACTCCTGCCCCCACCACTGAAGCTGTTGGCCAACATGGAAGGAGTCATGAATATAGAAGCCTAGCCCAAGTCATAGCTGAGGCGATGAAGACTGCACACCAGGGAATGATGCCACAACCAGACTATGTGCATCAGCTACCACCATTCGAAGGCGACTGCAGGGAGTGGGTGGCCTTCAAGGCCGTCTACGAAGACACTGCTCCGCTATTCTCAGACGTGCAGAACATGGCACGACTGAGGAGGGCACTGAAGGGAGAGGCACGAGAGGGAGTTCGCAGCCTGCTGTTCTCGGAGAGCACACCCGAGGAGATCATGGAAGCGCTGCGACGATCATATGGAAGAGCGGACGCCCTTGTTCTGGCAGAACTGAACAAGATAAGAAGACTGCCAGTAATCAGTGATTCCGCGTACGATGTATGCATGCTAGCAAGCTGCATAAATAACACCGTCGCAGCAATAAGAGCGCTGCGAAAACCACAATATCTACAGTCGCCCGAAATATTGAAGAGCATCACAGACAAGATGCCAACTATATTGAAGTTTCGCTGGTACGATTACACCGCGGACAAGATGGATGGAGAGGATCCAGATCTCAACACGATGGCGAAATTTCTGAATAGAATGGCGGATCGATGTGGACCGCACGCCATACCAGAAGAAGCCACCGTACGAAAACTGCCGACTAGAAGACACGCCACGAATGCAGCAATGGACGCTAGATCAGAGAGGCAAGCTGAGCAGAAGACATTGAGAGAGAAGCTAGCATGCCCGCACTGCCAAGAGGGACATCACCTCCATGAATGTCCAAGATTCAGAAGGGCTTCGGTAGAAGAGAGATGGCATATAGCCAAGCAGTCACGCTTATGCTATAAGTGCCTGCATGGAAGGCATCGCAAGGAGACGTGCCAACGACCACCATGCCGGATCTGCAAGCGCTGGCATCACTATCTTTTGCATAAAGATACGGAGGTGGCTACGAATATAGAAGAAAGCAAAAGCATCGATAAAGAGGTAGCTAACAACCTACGGCTACCAGTGAATTGTGCGCGATCAACGAAGGCCTACTTGAAGATGGTTCCAGTGGAAGTATATGGACCAGCAGGTTCAGCCAAAATCCTGGCCTTGCTGGATGAGGGTTCCACTGTGTCGCTGCTAGACGCGACGGTGGCCGAACAGGTCGGCCTCAAGGGACCCAAAGAGACCCTTCAACTGGAAACTGTGGGCGGCAAGACGATTACAAACAAGTCGATGAAGCTCGACATGCATATCAAGGGGCTTCACCAAAAGAAGAAATGGACAGTCACTGGGGTACGGACTATGGAGAATCTGCACTTAACGCCTCAGCGACTGGACAAAGAAGTTATTGAGCGTTGCACTCACTTGAAGAGTCTAGTGAGCCACCTATGCTACGATGAGGAGTCTCCGAAGATGTTGATCGGACAAGATAACTGGGGGCTCATCATCACCCAGAAAACACGCAAAGGAGCCAAGAACCTGCCGGTAGCATCCTTCACTCAACTAGGATGGGTGCTACATGGCATATATGGAGGCGCATCGAGATCCGTAAGTCGATTATGCGCTCATGTTACAGCGTGTGAAGAGGCACTTGACTCGATGATGAACGAGCACATTGCTATCGAGTCCCTGAAGCCAGCGAGTATAATGGAAACATCCGATTGCTGGAGTACCAGCAAATCTCAAGGTGCTTCACGCACTCAAATGACGAGGGGGAGCTGCACGTCTTTACAGACGCCAGCGAGACGGCGTACGCCTGCACTGTCTAATAGAGATAATGGAACAGCGAAATGGATACCACGTCGCGCTACTCTTTACGAGAGATCTGCAGTGTGGGGATACGGTTCCCATTATAAACCTCATACTGCCACGCCACAACTGACCACAAGGAGAAGTGGTCAAAACCTACCCCGGACCCGACGGTCACACGCGAATATTGGAGGTGCACACCGTAGGCAGATCGCTGAAAAACCGAGATCCAAAGCGGTGCTACCGGTTCCAGCGTCGGCGAGCAACGAGCGACGAGCTACCGACGAGCCTGTGGTGACACCATCAGCGCGAGGAGATACAGTGGCGTCGCCAGGATATGGAGTTGGTGCTGCGCACGAGGGGGAGGATGTTGGCGACGCACACGTTAAGTAGCGCACACATTACCTTACATGTAGGTTTAGTATATTTCGTATAGAATATATATAGATTTTATTGATATGTGTATAGATTTCGTTAGGTAGTTCATATGATAGAAATAGATAGAAGCATATAGATTAATATAGAATTATGTGTGTTAGTGTAGGGTGACTTTATAGATTAGGTATCGAAAATTATACGATCGTATAAAATAGTTAAAATGGAACATCGTATAACTAAACATAGACTGTTGTAAACTAATGGTTATTGAGGTACATAAAAGTTTACAATGGTGCCTCATAACCAACACGTGAGAAACAAGGCTTTACAAATAATTATTAAAAGTATTAGTGAAATTCCAGCAATATACCGGCTTCCCTTTATAGCATTAAGACGGACAAAGCGGATGCCTTTAAAGTAATAGAGCCCAGCTGAATAGTAATCGTATTTGTTATGATTTTATGGCATCCAGTAAAGTATTAACTTGTAAAGATAAAATATAAATTGGTGTAGGCAAAAGAACTAGCCTTTGAATACAATAATATATTTTTAAATGGTAAACTGCACAAACAATAGATTAGAATTCGGGGAAGGTAAAGAGCCCGCCGGCGATAATTTTATGACGGTGCAGTAATTCTCACGAGAATTTAAGAAATAATATTTTGTAAAATATAGATTTGTAATTTTTAATATTAATAGATATGAATTGAATTAAAATTATAGCATGGAATAACATATCACTTACGGAACAGTGATATGTGTCGTGATGAATTAGGAAAATCACAGACGCAATATAGTATAGAATATCGAGTAATTATTTATTATTGAATATCGAATTATAGAATATCGTGTTATTATTTATTATCGAATGTACGTTATGTTTATAGATAATATGTCACCCTATACAGATAGATTGTAGATAACACACTAGATATAGATACATAGAAATATAAGTTAATCTTTAAGATTGTAGTGTTTAGTGCAAAATGGCACTTAATATAGATATAAGTTTAATAGATTTACATTTTAGCGTATAAATAGATAATAAGAAATGTATAGTATTGATTTTTAAAATATACAAAATATAGATAAATAAATAGAAACACGCAAAACCGAGCCAACAGACATGAGAAATAGAGTCGCTTCGCGTAACGGTACCCGCCGCAGATTTTGCTTATAAGCACGGTCGGCGCGGTACCGGAATGTAGTCTGATCGGAGAGCTCATAGAGATAACATCGAGTAGTCTGAACATAGAATTCGTCGTGACAACATTGAGTAGTCTGATTGCAATAACATCGAGTGGTACGAGCACGCAGTATAGTAATTATTGATATTGACAGTAGTGCTCTGTTGGCTCGGGGACGCGGTCATTATATGAGAACCACGTTGTTTTCTTGCGACCACCCCGACCTCCGCTTCCGCAAAAGCTACCACCTTAGTCGACTGGCTCGTGCATTATTGCACATCATAGAGAGCCCCTTCTGGACATCAAGACCGGCATCCGACTGTCGCCACCGAGGCGGGCTACCGGCGCTCTCTCTACCATCTTTGAGAGTTCTACGCCCGCCCAACGCCGGGGAACGTCGCCTCGCCTCGCCTCACCTCTCACTCACCTCATTCCACCTCACCCCGCCTAACCGCGGGCCGGTGACGTACGAGGCCGAGAGGTGTCGCCGTTCATATATAGATATTTGACAGGGCGGCGGCCCCAATANTCCCTGTGTTATTCTGACATCGGAGCTCATTCCGCAGCCTCAACCCCGCACCCTTTTACATCTATACTCATGGGCAACTTCCTTATACATAAATATTGTTTTTGGCGGACTGCTAGAATTATATAATAACCTATATTTATTATTCTTGTGTGTAATGAAATACGAACCTACATACACACTTTAACTCGATCTTCATTTTGTTTCTTCCAATATTAATGAACTGCTTAAAAATTCAAAACTACAAACCGATTAAACATGGTTGAATTTACATATATTAACTAAACCGAAATTTGCATTTCTGTATTTACTATTTCCTACTATTGTTAAGCAAATAAAACATAAGTTACAATGAACATGAACAAACACATAAACAAGTTATATGTAGTGCTAATTAAAGGTATAACGTTCTGGTTTGTTTTATCTTCTAACCATTGTATTAATTCAAACATAAAACTAAATAATAAATATTTTATTTTGAAATACGTTTTTAAATAAAAAATTATTGAATATAATTTATAATTCATATTACGTAACTTACTTGTATTGTAATTGTAATATCATACAGAATTTAAAGAAATCATAAAGTAAACGCGAAGTTTCGTTCGCGCGTCGCCAAACTATCGTATCATATTCTCCAGTGAAGCGAGATTGTAAACTTTCTAATAGTACAAACTGAAAATCATGCATTAGGTTTACTTTCTGAACTTAGTTATTAGTGAGTAATCCCGGTACCAGATACGGATGAGAACCTAACACCTTTCCGTTACCTTTGAAAGCACTTCTATCAGTAGTGATAACGCATCGCCACTCGAGATGCCGACGGATTAAACAACTAACTCAAACTCTCAATGCACACGACGAGGCAACTCTTAAATGATATACGAGTATACTATCCAAAATAGAATAATATCTTAACGACATACTATAGTTTGTGAGTGAATTAAGTAATGCGAAAGTAAATCCCACCCACGCGAGTTGTAGCCACTCCTATATTATATTTAAACCCGGTTAATTCGAACTTTACAACTAATCGAGGCTTTCAATTAGTAACTTTTTTAAATAAAATATTAACTCATGTCACATATATCATAAACACACAGATAATAACTTTAAACAATCTCTCGCAAGCTATGTTGATCGATTAATACACTCGCCGATGCTTGGTGCTACGACTTTGTGATTTATAACTTTGTTTATTTTTCTCAGAGCGCGCGTGTATTTGTGAACTGCAGTAAGTTCTATACTAGAACGAGCCTCTAAAGCTGCATTAGCAGGTTTATACCAAATTTGGATAGGCAGGGTAAGAAGCACGAGTAGTTAAGGTTCATGTGTTAATGTATATTCAAAATGGGCTCCTTAAACCTACACCCGTGTCAAAAGTCTTGGGACCTACTTGGAGTTTTTCTTGTTGCCACGCGATGGACCCGGCACACGCACGGTGAATCCATGGTATGCTAAGTAGTACGTATCCCCCCGCTATACAATGTTTTCCATTTCAAGCGGTTTTAACAGTTGCTTCGGTTTATCAGATTTCGTATAATCGAGATCTCGCAGGAAATAAAACGTGACCGATATTCGAAGCGTTCGGGTGATGTAAGTATGCGCCTGACTGACAGCGCAGTGAGTGTTGCGCCGCTTTGTGCCACCTCGGGAAACCTTTTAGTTCACGAAAACTTTATGATTTGACTCATCAGTTTCTATTCATGTTAGCTAGTATGGAGTTTCACTGAGACGTCGCTGCTGAAGAACTTGCTAGTCATCTTGAACCTAGTTCTTGCCCACGTCTCCACTCTAATTCATATTATGTAGGTAAATAATAATAATAACGAATTCAATTAAATCGCTCTTAGTTTCTTCACGATGCCCAAAGGGCAGGAACTTACTCTGAATCGGTGAAGTTTTCAAGTTGGTGGGAATAGGCCGTCAAAATCCGGTCAAAGCCTTGACTCCCTTCACCTCCATTAATGGGGGTTTATCATAAGGAGAGATGTGGATTATTGTTTGTTTGCGAAGGCACGGGTATTAACGGATATATGCTCAATCGCAGGATCCTAGGGTATAAAATCGATTAAAAGCTTATAGCTAATAGGAACATACACACTTACTTACATATACAGTGAGTCCAGTCGCTGGTTTCAGCGCTGTGGCGGTGGATAAACTCTTTGTTCGATACACAGTGTGTTTACAGATTTCCCCCGGCACATACACGATCGTCGGGCCCGTCTCTGCCTACCCCTTATGTGGGTCGGCGAGGTTACTGTACCGAGGCTATGCCTTTTGCAGTGGTTTACATTGTGGTATGTAAATGCATACCGGTCCTTGGGTTATTTCTAGCTCATTATTTGAGCGGTTGGTACCTCAATTTTTCAAGTCTTCACTTCTATTGTTTATCTTCTTCTGAGATAACCAAGTTTCTAGGCGATGGTTTGTATCCTTTGTCCGGTGGTCTTGCGTGAAGCGGAGTGTTTCCCTTAATGAAAGGGAAGTTCGACACGTCCGCCCGCGCGAACATGGCTGTAGCTGTCCTAGTAACAAATCTATCCCTTTCCATTTTAGGTTGCGCGCAATGGTTGTGTTGCGCACGTATCGGGGAGCTCCTGTGAAAGTCCTGAGGCATGAGCGCTCCTGCACTCTGAGTCACTCTTTCTGAGTTTCGAACAGGTATGCGTAACAAACCGGTGCCGCGTATGTTAGGCGGGATCTAATATAAGTTTTGTAAATCCCGAGCTTCGTTCTTAGAGGGAGCGATGATGACAGCACGGGCTTAAGTTTAGCTCGTTTCGCTCGGACTCGACCCACTAAGTAATCGGTGTGGTTCTTGAACCTCAGTAGGCTGTCGATGTTAACTCCTAGGTATTTGGCCTGCCTCAACCATGGCACGCTTTTCCCCTGTAGTAATGGCGGTGGATACGGATGCATTACCGTGATAAACGCCTGTGTTTTGGCGACATCGACCGTCACTCTCCACCGATCTATCCAGCCGAACAACCGGGAAACCGCGAAATACGTCGCATCATCCGCGTACAACGCAAGTTCTGCCCGGCCAACCCAGGGAATTTCGTCGGTATAACGCACGTACAACACAGGCGAGAGGCAACTGCCTTGGGGTACCCCAGCGCGTACCCGGCGTTCCGTTGAGGATACCCCCCCCCCAACCGCCACTACCACTCGGTGGTACTTGAAGGAAGGATGCAACAATGCGGACGAGTCTTCGATCTACAGGCGACGTGAACAGTTTGTAGAGCAGGCCCTCATGCCACACCCTATTGAACACCTTTTCCATGGCCAGGAAGACTGCCGCGAAGTACTGCCTCTTGTTAGTACTGGCCGATATTTCGCGAATAATTCTGCAGAGTTGTAGCGTAGTGGAGTGTTCACTGCGGAACCCGCATTGTTCACCCCTAGGTGGTAGATGGGGGGTTAGGTGTTGCAGTAACAATCTCTCGAACACCTTTGATATGGTGCTCAGCAGGGTTATAGGCCCACAGCTGTCAGGTTTCCGGGTGTCCTTTCCCGGCTTGAGTATCATAATCACCCGTCCGAGTTTCCATTTGTCAGGGAAATGCCCTGAGCGTAGTATCCCGTTGAACAGACGCGCCATTGCCGCGACGGTTTTGAATGGTAGATGGTGCAGCGCTGTGTTTGTGGTATGGTCCGCGCCCGGGGCTTTCTTGAACTTCAGGGTTTGGATGACTCGTCGAATCTGCGACGGCGAGACGAATGCCGAGTCATCTTGCGGATCGATTGGTGCTTCCAATCTATCTTTTACAAATTGTATGTCCCGGATCGGGTGTGGAGTGAATTACTGCTCTAAGAAATCTGTGAATATTTCTGCTCGTTTACTCGCGCGAAAATGTAGGTGGCCATGGGCATCGAATAACGGTTTAACCGGCATCTTTTCGGCAGTCAGCTGTTTACATAGGCGATGAATTGAGTGCAGTTCATCACTTATAGAATCGATATGACGTTCCCAAGAATCTGTAGCGTGGTCGTCTAGTTCACTCTTCACGTGCTCTGTCAGACTATTCAGCCGGATTTCTGCAACGGGCATCGAGTTCTCTGCCACTGACGTCGGAGTGCTCTTTTCGGCAATGAGATTCACGATGCGAGCGGGTAGGGGAACCTATCTCGCACGCGATCGGTACGTGATTATGTTACAGCCGCTGCCTTGCTGAGGGCATCTGCAATGCAGTCGCTGAGATCGGCTGCCGCCTGTTCTATCTCCTCAGCCATTAAGGTATGTGACGACCGGGTGTTGTTGTAGAGCAGGTTGTTGAAGTCGGTCCAGTAGATTTTTTGGTAGCTGTCAGGTACTTTTGAACGTATTGGAGGATTTTCAATCGTCAGTAAAACCGGGGCGGTGATCCAATGGAAGGTCCCGCATCACTTCCTAACTCGGTGGAGTTCTAAGGACTGTATATTATTATGTCAATAACATCTTCCGAATTATAACCATAGTGAGTAGGCTGGTCGGGGCTCTCTACACAATAATCATATCTTGTGGTGTCGTCATAGATTGTTTTCCCTTGTGCGCACGTGTGGGATGAATTCCAACACACGGGTTTCGAATTCAAGTCTCCCGCTATTAGTGTGAGACTTCCCGTATTCAATAATTCACGCAGTTCGTTTTTTTTTCTCGAACTGACTGCGCTATTGACCTGGCAAGGTCTTTACAGCTTCACCGGACTACTAAGGCGAGCGCTTAAGGCACTCAGCCGATTTTATTTTTGGTAACTAGCTCAAGGGTGCTCGGCACACCTCGGCTTGGCCGTTACCTCGAAAAAACCCGATCTGACCTAGCTAAACTATGCTAAGCTAACATGTATCCATTTTTGGATCATGCAATTAGAATTGCATGATACGAAAACACAACATGTGAATCGAAAGGAAGTAAACTAAATCTACTCGATTCAGTTCGATAAGGGAAAAAAATTACCAAAAACAACCCTTCCACAGATGTGTAAGGTGCATGTCTGATTAACTGTGTATGTGTGAAATCGATGTAGTGATGTGTTAATCTGTATCGCGAAGCAGAGTCTTTGTGTCCACCCGAGTGGCCTCGAACAAAAACTCTACTGAGAAACCGCGGAACAATAGTGTACGGGAATAGAACCGATAGATCTCTGCCCATGACGCATGGGACAGGGATTCGCGATGTGGCCGGCCACAGATAAAAATAGAAATTTTAAAAGAAATCGAATCTACAATTTAAACGAGGGGCGCTGAGGCCGGGGTCTAAAAATAGAACGGCACCGTGCCGGGATCTAAAAATAGAACTAAAATGACGACATTGCTTATCGATTTTAGGGGAAGATAAACGTAAACACACGAGTTTACTCTACCTTATATTGAAATTTTATTATTTTTTCGCGACGGCGGCACGGGCCAACCGTTGGATCGTTGCCGGGATGGCGGGAAACTTCGCGATCGCGCGAATGGGGCCCTGTTTGGGGTCATTAGCGACCTTATCGTACGCTAAGATCTCAGATCTCGTGGAAGACTAGGAGCTGGGCAGACCAGTCCATGCCAGATAGAGAGAAGGTGACTGCGGCGTTCGCCTGTAGAGGCTTAGCCGCCTGAGGACGAGGCATAGGCTGAGGCGCTGTCTTGGGGGCCCACGGGGCCTGAGGGGCCCGCGCGGGGCGGAGGGGTGCGCTAGGCGCGGGTACGGGCGCTACCGGCGCACGAGATGTGCTCGGCAGGCTCGGGAAGGCCTCTCTAGAGTTGAAAGGCGGAGGTTGGGGCCTAACGGGAGCGGCAGGCGCCCTGGACGGGGAGACCTGCCTGCGGTCGCGAGGGCGACGAGTGCGGGGGGCGCGGGGGCGACCGCGATAATTCGCGGTGTGCCCGGTCGCGCCGCAAAGGACACAGCTGGGAGACTCGGAGGAGGTCGGGGTGCGGATACACTCCCTAGTGGAGTGATCTCCGAGGCATTTCACGCACCTGGGACGCAGGTGGCAATTGCGGGCAGAGTGTCCGTACACCTGACAGTTGTGAAACTGTGAGGGTACGAACGTTTTGCGCGAGGGCTCAACGGTAATACCGGTGAGGCCGCACAGAGACGAAAGAGAGAAGATAGCCTTCCCTTCTCTAGTGCGGTCTAGAACGACCAACACTAGGTTGTAGGGCGCTTTCGTGCGGGGATGGTACATTCTGTGTACCTCTCTAATGGGAAAATGTCGCGACTTAAGGTCGAAAGAGATTTCCTCAATCGGGATCTCGACTGGGACTCTGCGGATGACTGCTCGCAGCGGACGCTCGTCTTCGAGCGCGTGGATGAAGTAACCAAACTTCTTTTCCGAGAGAAAAGAAGTCAGTCGGCGGTGGTCGTCGGCGGTAGTGACTTTCACTTTGATGCCGGCAACAGTGTTGCCATGCGAGTGTAGACTCGCGGAAATCGCGACCCAAGACGCCTTGTCTTGAATCGTAACGGGCGGAGGTGGGCGAGGCTTCTTATTCGAAGCACGGGCGGCGTGGCTAGACACCGAGGCGGTGTTAGCCTTTCGACCGAGTTCCGATTGCACGGAACCGGTCGGAGACACGGGACGGGAAGAACCGGCTTTCCGGCCGTGTGACACGGTAATAAAACCGTCATCGGAGGACTTGACTGCCGGTATGGACGGATCAACGTCCATATCGGAGTCTGGGAGTGAGCGAGACAGAGAATCTACACTTTCGTCAATCGGAAGTGACGAAAAAGAATTCGCTACTGCGACATTGACGGAGGGCTTGGAGGAGGGCTGCGCGGTCGGAGGTCTCTCCTTCCGCGGCCTCTTGGCCTTGGGCTTCCTATCATAGACAGGAGTACGTGAACGGCCTGACTCACTATCGGATTCTACCTCCCTGGGGGGAACCGGTGAAATAGGAATTCCAAGCTCGCGACAGGTCTGAGCCATAGCGTCTAAGAGGTTATAATACTCATTTCGCTTGTTTTTGTAAAGGTTTGCCACCAATGGCGAGTGAGAAAACGGATCTAGCATCCTGTGAAAACTATCGGCTAACTGTTGCCTAGAACGTATTTCTTCATCAGAGAGGGCCATACCGGGGCCTGAGGAGGAGTGCGGGGCGGGGGAAGTCATTTCAAACCTCCCTGCCAGATGGGCAGGGGGGCGTGTCTATGTGAATTGAACGGACTCCGGAGTCCGGGCCAAAAGGAGACTGTGGGCAAAGTGCAATGCCTCACAGGGGACCTACAGTGCCTAGGGGAGGCCCTAACACTTCTTTCTTCGGCTGCCGACGACACGGAGCTCGAACCACGGAGCGTAGCACGAAGCGCTGAACTCCCTGGGACGCGAACCGGCGACACGCAGCACACGGAGAACACGCAGAACGTACTGAAAAATGCGATTAGAGTTGCACCAAAAAGTGCAGTTTGCTGCGTTCTGAAAAGCACGCCTTACGATTGAGCCTTCTGAACGTCACAAAGAAACGTGAGAGTAACGAACGTACCGAAATACCGAAAAATTTCGACGTGAAACACGGTCGCGTAACCGCGTCGCGAACACTTACGAGAAATCGGAAACGTAATCACGTCGAAATACGATATGAGCGCACGCGTCCGACCTCTACGGCAGCACGAATCGGACCAGCCGGCCTTTTCCACGCAGTTCGTGCACATCAATCTGCATGCGTGAGGGTTTATACGCAGCATAAATGCGCATTTCTTGGCTGCCAATAGAGATAAGTACACCAAGAGCGTATATGGTGTTCAGTTGCTTGTAGGGTATCTCTTGGTGTATTATGTTGCGTCGGACATGAACAGCTAGGCCTCGGATGGCGGGTCACATACACTAAACACTCTGGTGCTTATAACAATATAGCTGCGCGTATAACAGTCACTTAGACGCGTGCGTTAGCGATGCGGGCGATACAAGTACGGGGCGGACGATCAAATGCCCTGCAGCGGTATGCAGAGGAGAGGATAGGTGCGGGGGGGTAGGAGGCGCCCTCGTGTGGCGAACCACAAAAATAACCTCTTATAAAATAACTACCACAAGTACATAATGATGCTTATTTGATTTAATCTGACTCGCACAGCGCATAATATTAACAATAAAAATAATAAACAGCATAACTAAGATTATTATAATAAATATTTCACATAAGTACATGAGTACCTACTCGTATACCACGAGGTGTCTGCTTAGTCGTATGACTAGTTCAGAACAACCGCAATATACTCCTGACTGGCCACACAAATACAATATCGCTACAAAACGTAACCACACTCAACAGCATTGCTTCTATAGCCAATAAAATCTAACCACAAGCATAAATGTAGTGAGGAATCACGATACGCGGAAACTATGCTAGTTACAGCAAACTAAAATACCGGTCCTTATTATTACATCAGCTTGCTAAATAGACACAATTCTCAACTCCACTTGGTATGTTTATGTAAATAATAATAATAATGGAGATGAATTAACAACTGAATAGGAATTCTAATGTGATTGTGTGCGATACATCGAGTATACTGTGGTTTTGCGGAAATAAAGTCACTGGAATTAATGTTTTAACTGAGTTCATACAATGCCATCTGAGTCGCAGTTCATATCACCACTTAGACATTTGTAAACATTTTCAATTCGAATGACGTTCATTGTAATACGAACTAAACAAAAGCAAGACAAGGAATACCTCTCAAGCCAATGGTGAGAACTGAGATTATTAGAAATATTAATTACTACTTTAATTCCTTCTAACGAAGCACAAACAAAGCAATACTATATGAAACAATCCTTTCAAGTGTACCAAGGACTACTCCATGTAATGTAAAACTCATGCACAGAGCCAGGCCCTTGCCAACTTGTATCCTGCATTTTCTTAAATAATTGCTATTTATTTTTTTCCTTAAATAATAGTATTTAACTTGATACTTCCGGTCATTCTATAAACTATGTTACAGTAAATACTCACCTCTGTATATGTTTAATGGTGATATTGCACGGTATTGTTTCTTATTTGATTGCAAAGCAATTATTGTCAAAATTATACCTGTCATATTTTTAATTTATGATGAGACTGTTGCGACGCTAATACTAATATATAAATTAAAAGTATTACGAAATTGATTCATAGACTTGTTACATAATTATTTATTCTTGTCGAAAGTCTTGTTTGTATAAAATTGTATAACAAACAAGAATCTCTTCCCGATCCTAAAAGTATGCTGCTTCTATAAGGTATATAAAGTAATTCCAAGTAATACTGACACATAAATGTAACAACAATATTGTGTTTAACGCGGATTGGTACTCAAAATGTTAAATTGAAGTAGAATGCTCGTTACAAAAAGGTAATCAGATTTCTGATTCTGTTATAAAATGTTTATATTATCTACGCGTTGTACCGAGATGATCTATTTTGAATGTATAGACAGTATATGTGTTTCGGCTGTTCGATTGCTTGTGGCTGATTAATCAGTGAAACGGCCGCAATTGTCCGGTGATTGTTGTCGTCACAGATTGTGGTTCGCATACACTCGCTCTGTACCGCACTCACCTCTGACGGGTGAGTCCCACTGTCCCGTTATTCACACGAGCGCGTCACAGTCACACAACTCGATTACCAACAAACACATTACACCGATTGACTCACACTTCAATACAACAGTTCGATTTCCTACCCAATCACAATTATGTCACGAGCAGTTTATTTACTTCACGAAATGTTACTTACTATTCGTCAACATATTGTCAGATCGAGTTCGAATTCGGTTGTCTATTTAAACAGATATTTTATATATTAAAAAAATAAAGCTCAACAAAGAAGAACGAAAGATTAGTTAGATTACTTTAAAGGAGTCT
>JACEII010000321.1:21426-36879 GCA_014332785.1 Antheraea mylitta | reverse complement strand
TTTTTTGATGTGTGTATATTTTACGACAATTGTTTCCAATGTAGACAAAATTTTTACACTAAAGTTCACTGTATAATTAATGGAGACTCCAACGATTTTGCGTTTAATTTGCGAGGTTTTTTCGTAGCGTCCGCGGTAAAGTTGAAGCTAAGTGGGGAGAAAGGAAGGTGGGCGGAAAGGATGCTTGTGCGTTCGGAAACCATAAAAGCGTAATGCGCGCCTACAGTAGTAAACAGATTAACAAAACACTTGCACCATAAAATAAACTGAAGTTGAAAAAGAAATTCAAAATACAATCGTGGCGCCATCTATGATATATCTATAACAGTCGGTGAACACTGTTGAAACTTACAATTAATAACAATAATCAACATTGACAATCATTTTATTTGCAAGTTAAATATATTGAGGGCATTCATAGAAATATAAATTATCGAATACTAAGGTGGATGCTACTTTGCAATTCCGCCTGGAAATGATTGACCACTACTACGTCTAACTACACCAAAAAGAAAATTAATTAATTAATAAACATATATTTAGCATATATTAATTATATTTTGTATAATCAATATAAATATAATAATTATCAATAAATTAATTAAAATATGTTGTAGATTGACGCCTAATCTCGACAAATGATTACACGTGTTTCACTCCGTCACGAAGCATCATCAGATAGATGTTGACTTTTGTCAGATCGATGTTGAGCCCGCTCGCAACGGAAGAGTCAGCATCGATCTGATTAATTGATTTTCTTTTTGTTGTAGTTAGACGTAGTAGTGGGTGGTCAATCAGTTACAGGCGGAAGTGCAAAGTAGCATCCACCTTAGCATTCAATGATGGATTTCCGCAAAGTATCGCCTTCTTCAATCACATATAAATTATCCTTTTTTTAGAATAAGTTATACATAAATGCAAACTCACTAAGATTTGTTGAGTAGTTTTGGAGTTCATCGTGAACAAACATCATGACACTGGATTTTTATATACCTAAGATAATCCGACTGGAGAAGTTAGAAAGAATTAAGTTCGGATTTTCACGAACTTTATAATTCTATTTCGCTGCGTTTAGAGCTATTAATTTTGCTCTGGTCTCGAGTGTTTCTGAACTTCGCTACCGTCTAATCAAATCTAATTACGTTCAATGATGTTCTAAAGGTATGCCTTAATTAATAAAGTTATTTATGAATAGAGAAAATAATAAAACCTTTTATTACAAGCTTTTATTTAGTTTGCAAGATTTATTAGTTTGTTTAAGTCAAATCTTACAAGTTAAATTGAAACCTTTAGAGCTTCGAGTATGCAATTTTGCATGTTTGTTCACTATTCATGGCAATACATGTAAAAAAATAAAAATAAAATGACAAATTTTAGAATACCCACACATATTGAATTTGAAAGTTTGAACAAGAGACTATCTAAGTGTCAAATGTATTTAGGACTAGGTGTACCCGCGGCTCCGCACGCTTTTTTCTAATTGTATTAAAAAATTATAAACTTGTCGAGTCTATGTACAATTATAGAAATGCTCTTTAAATACAATTCTAAGTACGACACGCACGCCACTTACAGTAAGTATGTAATGTATACAATATATATATATATATATATATATATATATAAATACTAACAATGTACCTAGTGAGGTTTACCATAAGCAACATATTTGGGATTTTAACCCACCATATAACTATCTTCGTGCTCACTTACACTGTGTAAGGAACTAATGAAACAATAACTGAAAATGCTATCATAAAGATTTACATTTACATTACTTTGTCTTCATGTTTACGATTTTGTGTCTATACAGAAAATAAACGTTTGTCTTTTCTGCAAGAAATTGTATTATGGACCTCTTTACGTAATACGTATATGGTCTAAAATCTTATAAGGAAGACCTATTCTATCTTCAAAGTTAGTTTGGGGTGTAAGGGGTGTCGAGTAACTTAAGACTTGAGACACCCAAGCCAACCTCACCTGCACGTGGTGCACCCTGCTGATCAACGGACGAGGCAATGGCGAGAGCGGGGTGGTAGGGTTTTACAGCCTGACTGGGTCGCAACCACCATGCATATGGCGAAAAAGCCTGTCATAGTGACTCGCTTCTGCGCGTCGCGTTTCGGGATCAGCCTGTGTATATCCAGTACCGGGTGACTTTCGTCATTATGGCTGGCATGACAGCGGCGACCGGCGATGGATAATCTGTCTCTCGGTGGTTGCCGATGTTTTTGGATTGTACTATGCTTAACATCAGGCCTAGTGCAGTCACTATGTCGTGCTTCGATAAAAAAAAAAACTAATAATTATAATATCGAATGATAAACAATGAGTTGGAATTTTGCTAAATTTCACACAAAGTCGCGGGTAATAGCTAGTCTAAAATAGAATAACCTCAATTACTCTTTACAAGGTAAGGTGAAAGTCCCCGGAAAATCGGTCTAACCTTTTGGAGAAAGTACTGTCGGCAAAGCCACAGTTAACAGCTAGTATAAACTAAAATTGCCTGAATTACTTTTTATAAGGTCAGCTATCTGCCAGTGAAAGTCTCGTGAAGATTAGTCTAACTGTTTTAGAGATAGCATTGCGGGTAAAGCCACGGCTAACAGCTACTCTAAATTAAAATACATTAAATTACTTTTTATGATATCTGCTATCTGTTGGTTAGAGTTTTGTGAAAATCGGTCCATCCGTTTTGGAGATAGCATTGCAGACGAAGCCACAGTCAAAACTTAATCTAATTAAGAATAGCCTATGTCACCCGTTGTAATTTCAGCTATCTGCCAGTAAAATTTCCGTCAAAATCGGTCCAGCCGTTTCGGAGATTACCCGGAACAAACAGACAGACAGACCGACAAAAATTTCAAAAATTGCATTTTTGTTATCAGTAGCGTGTATACGTTCATACCCAATCAGTGAAAAAAATTTATTTCGTTGTTACATACAGACACTTCATTGTTATTATATATATAGATAAGAAACTACTAAAAGTAAAGATATTTATGTTTTTTTTTATCCATACATATAATAAGAATGTAAGGTGTCTATATTTTCTAAATTTGTGGGAAAAAATTGTTGCAAGTCTCTATTAATAACTATTAAGATGCATTTTAATAAATATCTGTCTGTCTGTCATTTTCTTTGAACAAGCATCATTGCTAAACTACTACGATCATGATATAATCTTGTCAAGAAAATCATACAGCATATATTCGAGTAACATTTAGTCATTGGTTCATTAAAATTGGTTCAGTCTATCAAAAATTACAGTAGTTTTAATGAGGACGCGACTTAAGTACGAGAGAAAAGTAGGTAGTAATTAGACTCAACACGTGACTTCATTAGTCACCGTTTTCTAAACCAGGATCCTCGCGAACGAAGTCGCGAACGCAGCTAGCATTACCGTCTTGGCTGGTCTCACTTTTAAAGTTGTAGTTACCGTTGACTCTGCTTTAAAATTATACCCTTCTTTTAAAAGAAAAAAAAAAGAATAAAAGAGAAAAAGACATGAAAACACGAATAGAAAATATTAATAATATATTCAAGAATTGTATTACATCATAATTTGTAGGAATATATGCTATTATAAATATAATTTCTTAGATGTAATTCGATGATCGATTTAATAATACAACGGGCGAAGGCCGCAGATCCTTGCTAGAATCTTAGGATTCTGTAATCTCTGCTTTGAAGAAGCAGTACTCGGCCTGCTATCTTCTATCCTGAAAGAGTTGGCTTGTGCATATATACCGCACGAGCTTAAGTAAAATTGGTAGGTAATAGTTAAGAAACCCTTCAATACATCAGTTCATTAGCTTCGTTGTTATTACATAGAGATGAACTGATGGATCTTCCTTTGCTGTGCAATATACTATTTAATTTCGTCGGTTGATTGAAGTCCCGTTTCCAATCGCTGCAGACGCTCGTCGTTTCTGTGCGATAAAAGCTTGAACTGCGTTTTCTGCTGATCTGGTTTCGTTTCTGGTGGATTTGCGAACGTGCCCTCACGAGGTTTGTGCCATCTGATGTGTGAATCATCGTTTCTCTTATGCTCGAATGGTCTTTGTATTGGCTCTTTCGTCTTCGTACTTTCTCGCAGCAGAGTGTTTCGCGAAATGCGATTCGATACCTAAAAAGAAACCAAAATTTACTGTATGAATCCTAACTAAATGTTGCCTGGCTAACTACCACCCTTGAGTTGCAAATCTGTCGTTAAGCAATTATTGGTGTATTTTGGCAGCTGACAGTTGGCACTCCCGCTAGGATTAGCATGTTAAGAGTCTTAAACTACATCGTCATTTGGCATCACATGAGATTGTGGGCGAACGCTTATGCTTATAAAGCACTAGCTTCTGCCCGGTACTTCGTCCGCGTGTAATACTTACTTTTGAAACGTTCTTTATTAGTGGTCGACTCCTGTTGATCTTAGCGCGAAAGGCCTTGCAAAGCCAATAGCATAGTCAGTTCGCAAAAAAAAATATATAGCCTATAACCTTCCTAGATAAATGAGCTATATAACAGTTATTAATTGGACACAACAGACATTAGTGGAGGTCACCACTGTAGGAGTCTAGACTGGTTTAGAGATCGTGATAATGAAATTGGGAATGCGTATAATACACTAATCATTTTGACTTCATACATGGCTTTTATAGTTACAAGATATCTTCCAATTGTTTGAACAACATATTTCGTCATATTATAAAATAAAATTCTACGCCGCGTCTGTCTGTCTGTCTATTTGCGATAGGCCTATAATCTAGTGAGCTGATTTTCATGCTGTATTCATTCATAGATAGAATGATTCACAAGGAAGGTTTAGAAAGGAAGGTTTAGAAAGGAAGGTTTGTAAATTGGTTGAAATATAAATATAATTGCTGGAAGCGTCAGAAAAAGTCAAGCCGCCTGCAAGATTTCGTCGAAAACGTTGCCTATAATCCCTTTGAGATATAACAAAACAATTGAAATGATGATAAACGACGCAGATGTAGTCGCAGAAATTAGCTAGTTCGATATATAATTAATACACTGCGTCTGCGTGAAGAAGACATTTTCCAGCTATAGAGAGCTTACACGCTAAACCATATTAAGTATTAAAAAGTACTGATCAAATTACAGTTTAAATAAACAAATATAGCCCACAATATATACATCGTATGTATGTAGTGCCTATGAAATAACGCTGTGTATTTAATAAAATACCAAAGCGTTAAAAACGCGACTCCAAGCCATTATAATCCAAGAGACATCGTCAAACACTTTCAATACGATCCCAGAAGAGTTTTTAATGTAAATATTCGACGATGGAAATATATTTTGATCTCAGCGAACATATTACAAGCACGTACTATTCAAGAGCTTTGTTACGTGAACAATCCTTAGTGAAATCTACGTGCGTGTAAATATTTATTTGACTTATCTCCCTAGCTAGCGCTTGCTCTCCTGGATTTACAATATTGTTACGACTTGAAGAAAAACAATCTTCTAAGTCTTATACAGATTTACTATCTGTTGTGAATAAGAGATGTTTTTGTGTAAGACTGACTTTTTTATTTCTTCTCTCAGCGATGCTATATATAAAATCTCACTTCATTTTTTGAAGAAAATAGTAATATAAATAAGTTGGAAAATTTACTATGGGCTTGTACGTATTTATTTCAGAGCGAAACAATTCTATACGACATTTTAGGTTCTAAATTAAAAATATCTTTGAGATTTGTAGATAAATTAGTTTGTTTATACTAAATCTAAAAAAAAAACATTAGTAATTTTTATAGACTATTAATTATTAAATATCTTTTTAGAAAACTCCATCGAAATCGATTGACAATGAAATATACGATTGACTGGTCAAATGTTTTTAACTTTACATTTGTGATCGATTCAGGAAAAAAATTCTGTACTAATATTATAAAGAAATATAGTTTATGAGGTTGTATGGGAAATCACAGAGACTATTGATCAGATTTGAAAAATACTTTTAGTGTTAGAGTAGTCCGGTGAAGCTGCTACGACCTTGCTAAGTGAATAGCGTAGTCACTTCGAGAAAAAAAAATCAGTGTTAGAGAGCTCATATATCGAGGAAGGCTATGGGCTATATATTATCACGTTAATACCAATAAGAGCAGAGCACGAATGAAGAATGTTTCAAAATCGGGGTTTTATTTCCTTTGGAGAGTTTCCGCTGCGTGTTAGCGTTAGCACAAAGTAATTATTCTATGCGGACGAAGACGCGGGCAGAAGCTAGCTAAATACACAGACAGTACTACATATTTACCAGTACTATGCTCGTCTATTTTTGGCTATTTAAATGTAGCTAAAGAGTATACACTTAAATTGACACGCTTGATAGGCTTTTTACTATTTGTTTTACTTCATTGTATAAAAACCTACTGCTTAAATACATGGAGTCTACCAGAATACAAATATAATATAAATATCGAAAATTGTATGTAGATAATAATCTGCAGACTTTTATTTTTATTGTATCACGGCAAAGTGACTGCACTATGCCTGATGGTAAGCACAGTACAATCCAAAAATAATAGCGACTACCGATTGACACACTGTCCATCACCGGTCGCCACTATCATGCCGGCCTGTAATAATCTGGATATGCACAGGCTGATCCCGAAACGCGACCCGTAGAAGCGAATCACTATTACGAGCTTTTTCGCTATATGCATGGTGGTTGTGACCCAGTCGGGCTGTAAAACCCTACCACCCCGCACAAAACCCTACCACCCCGTTAAAACCCTACTTGTTACCGTTTGGTTCCAAACAATAAGTTACAATCAACTATGTGTGAGATTACAAGTTAATTCTAACGTGTCAAGGTGGCCGAGATTATTCTCGCGGTGTCTTGCGAAAAAGTGTAATGAAAATATTTTTGCCAAATTCTTATAGTTGCTTTTGTGAGGCCATTTATATATATATATATATATATATATACTGAAGTGACTGCACTATGTCTGATGTTAAGCATAGTACAATCCAAATACATCGGCAACCACCGAGAGACAGATTATCCATCGCCGGTCGCCGCTGTCATGCCGGCCATAATGACGAAAGTCGCCCGGTACTGGATATGCACAGGCTGATCCCGAAACGCGACGCGCAGAAGTGAGTCAGTATGACGGACTTTTTTGCCATATACATGGTGGTTGCGACCCAGTCGGGCTATAAAACCCTACCACCCCGCTCTCGCCATTGCCTCGTCCGTTGATCAGCAGGGTGCACCACGTGGAGGTGAGGTTGGCTTGGATGTCTCAAGTCTTAAAATGTTATTCGACACCCCTTACACCCCAAAATCCCTTATGGTCTTAATTATTTAAATTTTATAATTTCTGCAATGAAACTATTAATATTACACTGGTTTTCTCATGTATAGGCACTTCGAGAAACAATTATATTCAGTCTTATACAGTCTATTAATTAATCAAATAAATTATGAAGTGCACAGGCTCAATACAAAATATTAATATTACGTGTACACAGGTCTCTAGTCTGGCGTAAGCGCAATACGTCACGAGACACTCAAGCCAACCTCACCTGCACGTGGTGCACCCTGCTGATCAACGAACGAGGCAATGGCGATAGCGGGGTGGTAGGGTTTTACAGCCCGACTGGGTCGCAACCACCATGTATATGGCGTAAAACCCCGTCATAGTGACTCGCTTCTGCGTGTCGCGTTTCGGGATCAGCCTGTGCATATCCAGTACCGGGTGACTTTCGTCATTATGGCCAGCATGACAGCGACGACCGACGATGGATGATCTGTCTCGCGGTGGTCGCTACTGTTCTTGGATTGTACTATGCTTACCATCAGGCATAGTGCAGTCACTTTGTCGTGCTTCAATAAAAAAAAAGAGCGTTCAATTTTTTAATAATATATCGGTTATCAGAATCCGATTTGTGGTTGGCTACAAAAATGTAAAAAAAATTAGGTACCTGTGTTATCTATATGAAAAGTAGAAATTTCCGATGCACGAAATCTGAATATTATTATGTCACAAGCGTTTTTGGAGCTCTCTTGCCGTGACACTAGATGGTCACATTCGTGGGCAATGGATTCTTGGTGTGATTTCACATATGCTTCTAAATTTGGTAATTATAACGTAGATCAGAATTTCTAAGACTTTATGTATTTAAATTTAAAATTTTATTGAAATGCAAAATCTCAATTTCATTTTTTAAATCAAATTCTTTAGGTAGAATTTCTATACTTTCTGTATATATATGTGACCGTACTTTGCTACTCGTTCCGGTCTCGCAGCCATCCCTTGTCACACGATGTCACTAGTTGACCTTACTGTTCCTTACCGTGTCCTTATTTATGGTTGGCACATTAAAATTTATTTACCTGTGGCTCATAACGTTGTACAGAATCGGGTTGACAGTAGCGGAGACATAGTACAGGGCGCCGGCGACATAGAACAGGTATTCGTTAATGGTGTGATAGTGACTCGAGCTGGTACCGTAGATGAAAAATAAGCGCTGGAAGTGGAACGGAGCCCAGCACACGAAGAACGCCACCACTACCGCAGCTAAAAGAAAACAAAGTTAATATAATGCTCTCTTAACCATTGATATTATGGATAAAAAGCTGTAGAAACGATACCTTGATGATATTTTGACAAAACAAATGGAACGATAACGCACACATACGTAAAGTAATATCGTAACGCCAGACTGTCTTAGATAAAATGTAGAAGTAAGATGCATGAGGAAGCATATTCTCAATATTGGTGGTGAAAAAGAAATAGTTATATGCTGCGTAGATACGGGCCGATTTACGGGTCAGCCGTCAAACAGTCAAAAATAAACCAGCTATCCAAGTTAAACTAACAAGGCACTGTCGAAGCGCTTATGACGTCACTACAACTTTTTAGTTATAATATTATTTGGCCTCAGCTGCTTACCGAGTATGGTCAGTTGCGGTGCATTATTTGAATCTCATAATGAAAAATTCTGCAATAGAATCGGTACACGCATTGCGGTAGAATTTGCGCGAGGTTTACCAATTGTATCGCAACCTTCGTGGAAGAAGCACCGCCACTGACTACGAAATTTAAGTCCAAAATAGTTTATTCATTTTTAAAATACACAAAAATTATATATGCAAGCCGTATTAGGCTTAAATCGCCTGCACTTCGATAAATGGCGCTGTACAATATTAATGTACTGCTGTATCGCGATGCCAAGTAGAACGCCACATTAATAACGCTAACGCTGCTTGTTTATAAATTCGGGCTCATATATCCCATTCACTAGGGGATTCCTGTACTCAGTCGATATGGTTAGATTGCCATAAAAGTAGAGTGCACAAAATATCGATATATAAGTAAATTTCTATCGATTATTCTATAAGCAGTATCACTGTCCTAGGGATGAGCGATATTAGAAAAACATGGATGTTGACATTGATGTCAACATCGATTCAGTAGTATCGATGTACGATAAACATCGATAGCAAAACATCGATGTCCGAAAACATCGATGTTTTTGCCAGCAAACTAAATTGTCTGTAAACGCAGAGGTCAGCGACAAAAAAAAGGGTCATCCAAAGAAAAAACTATTCGTACGGCTTACAAATTTGATAATTTTCTGGTCTCTAGCTAGTACATGCAACGTTCTCATAACGTCGATGTTATCGAAATCAAAACATCGATGTTTTTCAGCTAAACATCGAAGAGTCTTCAACATCGATGAATATCGACCACCCCTAGAGTGCATAAAATATCGATACATAAGTAAATTTCTATCGATGATTCTATAAGCAGTATCACTATCTTAACAAGGCTCATACAATAACATTGCTGAAACATGTCATTTTTTGTTAAATAATTTGATTAGAGCCACCACAAAACCCTTTTACAATCTGATAAGAAATAAAAACTGAAATTTACATCACTTTGTTATCATAAACACATACCGATAACATTTGCTTGCCAAATTCGAGAATTACTGCGATAGTTTGTGGATTTTTCTCCGTAATGCTCGAGGTATTTTAAGATACTGAAAGACGTAATTTACTTAAATCTAATATTTTTGTTAGTACAAATACTCTTTGGAGGTAGAATGAGTATTTGCGCCGAGATATAAAATAGGATTCACATACGGGAAGTTTACAAAATCTTATAAAAATCGGTTGAGATACAATATATGCTTTTTAATTTCTAAAAGTATTATTCATAATTTCTATTTACTATCAATTATGCAATGAAATGTACTTGCCGCGTAGCAAAAGAAAACATTCAATGGTTTAGAGTTGAATACATACTTCATTTTTCTTTAAAAATGTGTTAAAAAAGTGTTTTAGTTTATTCTAGTCCACTATTAATTGCGGAACGATATACGCCAAATATAATAAAAACCGCCAAGTTCAGTTTATTCTGGACATATAGACAATATTTTTATTCATATTCGATGTTTATTATAGTGTCAAAAACGTATAAAAACATTTGGCAAAAACTAAATGTACAAACAAAAACTGATTTATTTAAATTAATAATAGAAAAAGACGTAATGCATAAGTGTCGTATGGAATCACAAGTTCCTATTTCAATATAAACTGCAGGCTTATTGGTACATGGTGCAACAGAAGATGGGGCTCCCTGACGTTCCGTCTAGTGCAGGTGCTGACCGGGCACGGGTGCTTCAGTTGGTACCTGTACCGGATAACACGCACGGAGCCGACCGCCGTATGCCATGAGTGCGGTACTGAACCAGACACCGCGCAGCATACACTTTCCGAATGTGCTGCGTGGGAGGAGCGGCGCCGCATTCTGGCTGCGGCGGTAGGTGAGGATCTCTTGCTGCCGAGCGTCGTCAAAGCCATGCTCGGCAGCGAGAATGTGTGGAATATTGTTGCCTCCTTCTGTGAGGAGGTCGTCTGGCAGAAGGAGGCGGCGGAGAGGGTTCGCGAAGAAGACCCTCTAAGCGGCCCTCTCCGCCAAAGACGAACTGGTAGGAGGAGGCGCCAGGTAACGCGCCTTCTTCCGCCACCATAGCAGGACCTAGGGGAGGTGGTTCGGGGGCCCCGTCTTCCCATTGCACAGGTCCGGCGGACGAGAAGGAGACGGCCGGTGTGTACCCGGCTGTCTCCTTACAAGACGAAGGCCCGGTGGCGGCACTTCTGCTGCTGGGCCATACCGCTGGGGCGGCACGATGAAGTCTATAGAGATCTCGTGCCGCCTCAACTATAGCGGAAGACGTACACCGTGGGGTTTTAGTCCATGGGAGTCGGACATAACCCACCTTCTCCCCCCGGGAGGGTGGGTATCCATAAGGGATTTCCCCACGTTAAAAAAAAAGGCTTATTGGTACAGGAATACAGCATTGATATTCTGACAGATATGTATACAACCTTACATACGGACTAACACAGTAATATTGTACAGTAATGTTTAGAAAGTATCATAAATGTAGAAGCTTTAGTTGGTGGTAGAGCCACGCTGAAGCTATTATTGGTTTCAGCATGAATGGGTTGGCTCGTCCAGGGTAGCACCACCTCTCACAGAAAACCGCTGTGAAGTAACAGTGCTTGTATTGTTGCGTTTCGTTCGGTCAGTGAAAGCGCCGGAGACCCATCTCCCCTTCCCTCCGCTCTACTCTCTCTACCTCTCTCCCTTTCTCTCCATTCCCCCAAATACAGGCTGGCAACGCACTTGCGACTTCTCTGGGCTTGCCAGTGTTTATGGACGGCGGTGATCGCTTACCAATAGGTGACCCGCATGTTCGTTTGGCTCCTATCTGATATAAAATAAAGAAAATTTCACACCTCTTGTATTTGACCAAACGTATGTTTGAGATTAAGCCAATTGTCCGCTACTAAGTCCATTCTTATCTCAGTAAGAAACGAAACTGTCTCAACGAAGAATCCTTCCAAAAGTTTTTCCAATAACTTAGAATGACTTGCAAAACATTCCTTTAGTGTGGTCTAGCCGTTTAAGTTATTGTTTGCAAGTTGCTTAAGTTCGCGGTTTATTAACAGTTACCTAAGGAACCAAAGTTCTTAAGTAAATTCTAAAGGTCATCTAGTGGTCGAAATTTTACCATATCTACATAATAATACCTTTAAACGACCAATTCTTATACATTTTTATATTGTTATATAATATATAACAGTATCTCGGAAACGGCGTCAGTGATTTCCGTGAAACTTAGTATGTAGGTGGTTTCGGGGACGATAAATCTATCCAGCTAGATTTTATTCATAGAAAACTTTTTTAACTGAGTTTTCAGGCAATTAAAAAATATAGCGAGAATATAAAGGTAAAATTCTCCGGCGCTGTCAAAACAGAAATAGCTCAGATAGAAATCGGCGGCTTCGAAAATCTGTCTAACCCCATTTCGAATCCTAGTGACGATGTGCATGTATGTGTGAGTGTGTCGTTTTCGAGCATTTGTAGGTAGTTTCTGTACTGTCTCTCATATTTATACTCTGACATTGGTGTGTCAAGTGTGTTGCGAGAGTTATAAACTTTTACTTTCTTTCTCTTTGTACTATCTTAAGCTTTGCTTCTATGAATGTAGCGGTATGTTTATACGTTGTTGAGTAAAAAAGGTTGAGAATCGCTGCTCTAGAGTACGGTTTATTAATTACTAGGATTAGAATTTAAACTTAACGCAACAGAGTCGCCGGCGGTTACTAGTTTCATATATAAATAGGGGATGAAAATCCAATTAAGTCGAACTCATGTCCCCGAGGGCGATATTAAATATTATCTGAAGTCCAGATTGAAAGTTAATGTTTAATGGATGTAGAGAATTTTAAATTGAACTTTGATTATACGAGAAAACCACGAAGTAACGAGCTTTGAAAACGATACGCTACTGTTTTTTTTTTTCGAAATGAAAACGCTGTTGACCTGGAATGGTCTTCACAGCTTCACCGAACTATTGAAGCGAGCGCTGAAGGCACTCAGCCGATTTGGGATGTCTGGACGACTAACTCAAGGGTGCACAGCACACCTGAGCTTGGGCTGTCGCCTGTTTTGTGCAAAAATCGCGACCTCTCTGAGATAACGTAAGCTAAGCTATCTAGATATACGTATATGAGTTATTGAAACATGCACGTGTACCAAGCATGTGTGCCTCAACAACTCCTATATATAATTTTGTGTCGGAAAAATACCTCAAAACTATATAGGATAGGATAGGATAAGGAAAAATAAGGGTACAACTTTTTGTCGTTTATTTCTCTGAAAAAGAAAAACAGCGTGTAAGCGTGTAGGCGTGCACGTGTGTATAGGTAATATGCGTGATGTTGTAGTAGTGATGTAAGGTTTTGTGCCACTGTATCGCGTGAGCATCGCACTCAAGGGCTCCACGCCGAGGGAACGGCCCTAGGTTTGAGCCGCTGCCGAGGGGGGCCTAATCTGGTATAGAGAGGGTCCTAATCTGGTATACGCTACTATTAAGTTGTTTGAATGTTCTTCTATTTATTAATAGCGATTGACCCCGGCTCTACACGAGTTGGTTTCAGTAATTAATTGTAACTCGTTAATTTATTCAGTGTCATTTTTTATATGCCGTTAATTGAGAAATTATGTAATCATTCTCACGTACAAAATATCACGAAAAATAAGTAACAATTTAATATGTAGCATGTTCATTTTTGTTTTTTTTTTTTTTTTACAAAATTTTATGAGTAAGAAAAAAAATGAAACTGTTATACCCTAACCATGTACCCTTATATGCTGACCTTTCTCCGACACCACAGATCTTACCCCTTCCTATCCAGTACCTTTCTCAATACCTAGCGTCAGCATTTCCCGAGTCCTAACACGCTCCACGTTACCACCCAGTGAGTCGTAGTTCATTCCCAGTCTCGGTCCATAACACTCTAAATCCTTATAATTCAGTGTAAACAATTCTTCTAATAATAAATATATAATTAATCAAATAAATCTTTTTTTTAAAAGGGATTTTTTAAGATCCCTATAACAAAACGTATAGACATAACTACAAACTTAACAATATAGATACCATGCCTAAGGTGTTACTACTTAATGTATAGAAATACTCGTATATGTAACACGAGATAACAAGTATGGTGGGGTTCGAAAGCCGTGAAATATGGAATTCATTTTAAAACCTTTTAATAGGCAATAAACAAGATATATTGAATCATGAGTTTATGAAAGACCGAGGCTTAGGTATTTCAAATGTGTTTTTATAAATATAAAACATAAATTATTTATTAAATATCAAGGTTTATTTGCAAACATTTAGCTCTTACAAAAAAAAAATTAAAACAAGTAAATAAAATTATTAATGAAAGGCGTAAGTTTAATTATTTTAGTTGTTTTTGTTTCTAAATAAATAACATCAATTATTTATTAAATATTAAGATTTTCTTGTAAACATCTTATTCTTAGGGAAAAAAATATAACGAACATAAAATAACTAAATAAGAATATTAAATGAAGCAGCCGATTGTAAAATTATAAAAAATTTGAAATACTTGCGCCCACTATAACGATTAAAGTGATTTATTAAAAATACCATCAAAATTTATCCTTATTCCTTTATATTGCTAATTGAGATATGAATATTTTTAAATAACGTTCAGTTACTCCATAATCATCACAGGCACAAAATACTTAAAATTGGTAACTGATATTATGTAAGTGATATATTTTAATTTTAAATAATCAGATTATGCTCGCGCGATACAGTGAAACTAAATCTTACATCAATGCGACAACATTACACATATCACCTCCACACACGTGCACGCACACATGCTTACACATGAAAGTGGTAGGGTTTTATTTTTTCCTTATCGAACTGAAATAGTTTAGAAAAATTATCCAACACAAAATACATATAAGAGTTGTCGAGGTATGTATGCTTGGTACACATATGTGTTTCAATAACTCATATATGTATGAATATGTAGCTTAGCTTAGGTTAGCTCAGATAGGTCGCGAATTGCATGTATCAGACAACAGCCCAAGTCGAGGTGTGTCGTGCACCCTTGAGCTAGTTGTCCAAATAAAATCGGCTGAGTGCCGCAAGCGCTCGCCTTAATAGTCCGTTGAAGCTGTTAAGACCTTGATAGGTCAATAGCGTAGTCAGTTCGAAAAAAAAAATCAGATTAGATTTAGCAGCTAAAAGTCCATAATGGAGAAGTCATGTGGCAACTAGAGTTAGATTTACGAAGAACACCAACATGCTGCACTTGATTCTAGACGTAATGAATTGCCGACCACCAGTGGCAATAATTTTTTTTTTTATATCATATATTTTTTTTATATCAGGCAAATGAACATGTGGGTCGCATGATGTTAAGTGATCCCACTGTCCATTGACACCAGCAGCACCAGAGGAGTCGCAAGTGCGTTGCCAGCCTGTATTGGTGGGGAAGGGTTAAGGAGGGAAGAGAGATGTGAACCTTCGGCGCTCTTACTGACCGAACGAATGTAACAATGCAAGCACTGTTAC
>JACEII010000321.1:0-21416 GCA_014332785.1 Antheraea mylitta | reverse complement strand
CGGCGCTCTTACTGACCGAACGAATGTAACAATGCAAGCACTGTTACTTCACGTCGGTTTTCTGTGAGGGAGTGGTACTACCCCGGACGAACCGACCCGTTCATGCTGAAATCAGTAATAGCTTCAGCGTGGCTCTACCACCTAAGAATACCATAAGAATTAGAAGAATACCATTAGGCTACCTAAGAATACTATTGTAAATATATTATACAAGATTAGTTACTACATATTTACATTTATATACCGGTAAAGTACAATATAGTAAGATTTCTGATAGCGGAAATTGCAGGAGCATTCGCGATATATGAGCTTATAATTTTTTTTTATTATTATTTTTTTTATTTATAGAAGCACGGCAAAGTGACTGCACTAAGCCTGATGTTAAGCATAGTACAATCCAAAAACATCGGCAACCACCGAGAGACAGATTATCAATCGCCGGTCGCCGCTGTCATGCCGGCCATAATGACGAAAGTCGCCCGGTACTGGATATGCACAGGCTGATCCCGAAACGCGACGCGCAGAAGCGAGTCACTATGACGGGCTTTTTCGCCATATGCATGGTGGTTTCGCCCCAGTCGGGCTGTAAAACCCTACCACCCCGATCTCGCCATTGCCTCGTTCGTTGATCAGCAGGGTGCACCACGTGCAGGTGAGGTTGGCTTGGGTGTCTCAAGTCTTAAGATGTTATTCGACACCCCTTACACCCCAAAGTATTTTAGTATTTTATTTAGGACACCTACGTGAAAAACTCCTTGTCAAATAAAGTTACGAGCTTTGTGTGATGTACGTATGTCAAAGAGGATTTTATTTTATCATTTTGTAATGCAAGAGTAGGATTCATATAGGAAATCGTAAAACCTCTACACATTGCGTAATAATACAGCAGAATTACGACTACATTTCACGATATACAAAACCGTCGTTGTTGGGAGAACTTTTACCTACGCATTTAACACACGTAAATAAATAGTACCTGGGCGACCGAGCCTAGCTCGGTTCTTCAAAAAACATCTTTAAATTAAAATAAACTGCTAGGTTTGCTTCACAAAATCATCATTTAATATTTAAAAAAAGTTAAAATATATCTCTTTTGCTGTCACTCCATTTCCATCCGAGCTATTTTTGTTTTGACAGCGCCGGCGAAATTTATCTATACATTCTGCTATATTTTTTGCATTGCCTGAAAAAGACTCGGTTAAAAAAGTTTTCTATGAATAAAATCTAGCTACATCGATTTGTAGTCCCCGATACTACCTATATACTAAGTTTCACGGAAATAGATGACGCGGTTTCCGAGATCCTGAATACATACAAATATAAAAATATACAAGAATTGCTCGTTTAAAGGTAAGGATATGGATAGATAGATAGATAGATTTCCTATTTAATTGATCGTATAAAACAAATGTATCTGATTGGTAGAAAAAAAGAACAATATCACGCGATTAGTAAATGTAAAATACTTGTATTTTTTTTTTTAACTTTATTTTTGGCAATCAATCTTTCCGATTATTACTGCCATTGTCACGTAGTCAATAATATCACAAACTTCGTGCGATCATTCCAATATTAAGCATCGTGTGAAACCATATTCTAACAAGATGGTGGATCCCGTGCTAGAACCTTCCAGGGAGTTTTTGTGGCATCTCAGAATTTCATGCTCCGTGTTATTATTTTCTATTCACTTCACTTATGCATATTAAACTAACTATATTACGTAAAACACCACCAACTTTACACAATATATAGTCAAATAACACAAGATTATGAATAAAATATAAAATCCACTACATGACAGACTAAAATCCCGCCAAAAACTCAACTTGTATTTGATTGACGGATCTAATATTTGTAACTGAATGATTAGAAATTTTGTTTTCTATTTCGTTTCTGCCGTACTGTTTTTTTTTTCTTGAACTGACTACGCTATTGGCCTTATTTAGGGCCTTCACAGCTTCACCGGACTACTGCCGTACTGATGTGTGATTAATACTGTAGGACTATATAGGAATACTAGCCTCTGCCCGCGACTTAGTTCGCGAGTAGATACACTAACACGCAGCAGTTCTCAAAAGGAAAAACATCCCGATTCTAAAACATTTTTCATCTGTGCTTCACTCATATTGGCGTGATAATATATAACCTATAAGCATTATCGATGAATGAGCTATATAACACTGAAAGAATTACTCAAATCGGACCAGTAGTTCCTGAGATTACTCCCTACAACCTCTCAACACTACAACGTCACAAACTTTACCTCTTTATAATATTAGTATAGATTAATGAATAAAATGTACTGGAAAAGGTTTAAATGTGATACAAAAATACTTATGTACACACGTTATAAGTTATACTTCTTTGACGTAACAAAATAAAAACCTTTTCAAAAAATGTTATCTTTCGCCTTATTCTACGTTTGTAGAAAAAACGACACTAACAATAGAAAAAAGGTATTTAATACATTGAAAGTTTTAAGAAAAAGAAATACAAACAACAAATACGAAGAGACAAAAAGTTTGACTATAGCTAACGTCAGGGAGTCGGTTTTTCGTGACGGTGTGAGCGCGCATCGTAAAATTTACTCTCATCATTTTTCCCTAGCGCCAAAAGAAATATAACTTCAAAAAATGTTGCAAGTGGCTAGGAATAAGTAATACATTATTAAATACATTTAAATCATTTTTATCATTTTTAGGAATGTCTGTCTGACTGTTTTTTTGAACACGCATCACTTTTAAAGTAATGCTTTCACAATAAATGCTCACCTCAAAATCATAAAGCCCATCCTCAGGTAATATTTAGTCTTAGATTGATTAAAATCAGTTAACTCTATCAAAACTTATTGTAATTTTAATGACGACGTGACTTAAGTAGCGACTTAAGTACCGCGAGAAGTCGATACCTAAGGTAAATGGACTGAATACAATCAGATGATTTTATTAGCCACTGTTTTTTACATTAAGTTTGAATCGGACGGAGTTTTATTATCGAACATCATAGTACGAGGTTTTTATGTAGTAAAAATGTAGCGAATTATATTACGAAACACGTGTACCTCCATCTTGTTTCCAAACTGTACATATCAGGCAAAAGCCCGGTTTGATTGCTCGCTTCCATCAAAAAAGAATATTTGGATTTTAATAGAACGCGAGTTTTATATTTACGTCGTTCGCACTGTGTGAATTGCAAACGGAAGCCATGTTAATAAAGTTCGTGCCCTTCAAAATACAATCTCTCGTATCTCCGAAAGTGTTGTGTTAATATATAAAATGGGTAATATTAAAAGGTACACTTATATTTCACTAGCTTCTGTACGCGATTTCATCCGCATGAAATAGTTATTTTGACGCTAACGCTAACACGCAGCGGAAGCTCTCAAAAGGAAATAAAAATCATTTTAAAACATTATTCATTGTTGCTCCGCTCCTATTGATCTTAGCGTGATGATATATAGCCTATAGCCTTTCTCGATAAACGAGTTATCTAACACTGAAAGAATTTTTCAAATCGGACGAGTGGTACCTGAGATTAATGTTTTGAAACAAGCCCTCCAGCTTTATAATATTAGTATAGATGAAAAAACAATACACTTTTACCTCAAGATCTTATCCCCAGAAATAAATGCTTCATCTTTTTGTTTGGCTCATTTTTATGACAAACGCTGACCCTTTTCGCAACCCAATTAACCATTATTACATCGAACTATTCAAGCCCATTCTAGTAGCCAGATTTACCTCGAAGAAAAGAGATTCCACGTTCAAAAGAAAGTACATTAATAATATCCGTTTGACATTCCGCCATCTTGTTTTTCTTGGACGGCCATTGTATTTAGTTTTATTATAGAGAATAAATACCTTTGAAAGATAATTATTATGTAATAGTAATTTATTGTTATATGTGTTTTAAATTACTTGTATTACAGCTAGCTGTGCCCGCGACTTCGACCCCGTGGAACCTTGTCTAAGAACAGTGTTTGATAAAATCAAGTCTGTCGGTTTTTCTGAACACGAATCACTGCTAAAATACTAGTTTCACGTTAAAACTACACGAAAAAAAAACAAAAAACATATATACATATATAAACAACGTTTTTATTTAATTAAAATCAGTCGACTCTATTCAAAGTTATTGTAATTTTAATGACGACATGATTTAAGTACGAGAGAAAAGTAGATAAGTAAATGAACTTAATACATTCAAAAGACATTGTTAATTGCTGGTTTCTTATATAAGATTAATGCGGACGAAGTCGCGGGCAGAACTAGTAAAATCACGAGACGTTGCGAGAGACAAAGGAACTATTCGTGCACGACTGGAAAGGGATAGGAGTTAGTTGTAGGAATAATAATAATTAGCGTTATCTATTGATTGGTGGAGCCAATTAATTAAACCATGAGTGTGCGTCCTACAGTTGTACCTCACATGGTGGTACCTATGGCCAGAAAGGTATGGCGACCGCTGATTTAAAAATAAAAAGATTTTTTTTTTAAATTGTAACTTGACAAAGTGATTGCACTATGCCTGCGACAAGCACATTACAATCCAAAAACAATGGCGACCACCGAGAGACATATTACAATCACCGGTCGCTGCTGTCATGCCAGCCTGCGTAAGGCACTCTTCACGTAAGGCTTGAAGGACCTCATGTCATAGAAGGAGGGAACACGCTGGCTGGGAGATTGTTTATTGTGTACTGTGAAAGTACGATAAAGATAAGACGTTACGAACTTTTTAGTTCGTGCCCAGATACAATTTATCCTCAAACTGTGGCTCCGAAGCCCAGCGTGCATATTTCAGCTTTGGAATGGATATGAGGGGATTCTTTAAAACTCTTCAAAACACTCGCGGTGATACAGACAGTAGAACATGTTATTATTTATGTTACTATATATCTATATATTAATACGTGAAGCAAAAACTTTGTACCCCTTTTTAAGGTAATTTTGTGAACGTATGAACATGAAATTTGGCTTAGTTAAAGTTTATATGGCGGAGAAGTGCAGAAAGCTGTTTATTTTATATAAAATGCCTTAGAAGTAGATTCAATTAATTAAAATATGCACTACTCACACTACTGCTTGAATTAGGCACAACATATACAAACATGTAAATAAAAAAGACATTTTGACAGCCGTCAATAACGAATAGTAATAATATTCGTCCAATAGGACAGGCGAAGGAATTAATCCATACTGGCAATTCTGAAGTTTTCAATATATGTGGTTCTTGTAACGATTATTACCTAACATTCTTATGATGGCTTTTTTGGACTGCGCTTGCCTGGCCTCCCCGTGTACGCTGCCGTTAACTCCATTCAAGGTACCTGGACTTCCCGGCTTGCTGGAGCTTATTGACCTGATAACATAAAAAATAATCACTTTGGTGGTACATCTACTGTTATCTAAGACTAAGATGTTACTGGAGTTTTTGACGGGATCTTAGTATGTCATGTAATTTGGATATTTGGAATTGAGGATATTTTACGCAATTTAGTTTGGTTATTCTGTCCAAGTGATGTGGATGGAAAATAATACTACGGAGCATGAATTTTGAGATACCAAAAAATTCCATAGGAAGTTCTAACAAGGACGCCGCCATCTTATTGGAACATTGAAATCATCTCATGAATCTAGTACATTACCAGTTCATAATTACAGTACTTATTTATTAGGAAATTGGTTGCCAGAAATACAAGAGAAGTTGTTACCGTTTGCCCACTGCAGGGAAGCAAATTGTGTCTAACTACGTGAATTTTAGCATCATAGTAATTAGTTTTGCAAAAACATTAACGTAAATTGGATTACGTTTTTAGCCTGCGAAAAAGAGGCAGTCAAAAGGACTGTCGACGGATGTGAAAACTGGAAATAATAGAATAATTGAGTTCTTTTTTGAATTTGTAAATCAATTATAGTACCCGAATTATTCATATCATAATGTTTCACGGTACGCTAGCACTATTACACCGTTTTTTTAACGTATTTTCTGACCTACGCTTTGTGTGGTTATTGCTCCGCTCCTAGAGGTCGTAGCATGATGTTAGCGAATATATAACCTTTCCTGATAAATAGGCTAAGAAAGTAAATAATAGTCCTTCAAATGTGATTAATAGTTCAAGATATTTTTTTATGTCATGTGAGCCAAACGAACAAACGGGTCACCTGATGTTAAGTGATCACCGCCGTCCATAGACACTTGCAACATCAGTGGAGTAGCAAGTGCGTTGCTAACCTTTGTTTGGGGATAGGGTAAAGGGGAGAGGAATAGGGAGGGGCGAAGAGAATTAAGCGTTCAAATAACCAATAGCAATATATTTTAATTAATGTAAATTAGCAATTGAGACGCATTTTTTCGTCTATTAATACAATGACAAATATAATTCTTGATACTTTTCAGATGTGGTCTATTGACCTGATAAGGTATAAACAAAAGCGAACATCACAATTTTTTGTCGATTTTTAACAAATTAACAATTTCCTTTTAAGCATATATTGCTCTTATATAATTAAAGGTAATATATCGTAACAATAAAATGCAATATTCTTTTAACGAAAATGAAATTACATTGCCATTTAAGTAATTATTTCATGTCGATCCTTTGAATACTCCGTATTCAGAGCTATTTTACAATAGTCAACGTAACTTTTAGATCGTGTATAAAATTGTTCTGAATTTCAAACTTTTCGACAATTGTATTCGGCCTGTAGAATATTTTTTGTTGAAAAATTGTTGTTTGTTAATTTTGAAATAAGCGTTTTTTAATCACAAGAGAATTTGGGTGTTTTTTTTTTGTTGAAGGCACTAATGTCTGTACCAGGCATATCAAAAATATAATTTTATTTTATAGAATACTAGCTGCTCCGGAGACTTAGACTGCGTGGAATAGTTACTTTGGGTTAGCGTCAACACAGAGCGAAAGCTCTCAGAATGAAAAAAAAAAACCGATTATGAAACATTACTCATTGGTGCTCAGCCACTATTAGTCTTACCGTGATGGTATATAGCATATTACCCTCCTTGATAAATGAGTTATATTGCATATAACTTGCAAGAATTTTTCAAATCGGATCAGTAGTTACTGAAATTAGCGCGTTCAACAAAATAAACAAAACATTTAGCTTAATAATACTAGTATAAACTAGCTTCTTCCCGCGACTTCTTTCGTGTGGAATAATCACTTTGGGCTAACGCTAATACGTAGTGGAAGCTCTCAAAAAGAAAAATAAACATTTTGAAACATTCTTCATTGAGGCTCTGCTCCTATTGATCATAGCGTAATGGTATATAGCACATAGCCTCCCTTGATAAATAATCTATCTAATACTGAAAGAATTCCTAAGACTAGCGCGTTAACCAAACAAACAAACCATCCAAGTCTAAAATATTAGTATAGATATATACATAACTAGGTCTAATATATTAAATCTATTCACTTATTTACTTTTCTCTCGTACTTACGCCGAGTCGTCATTAAAATCACAATAAGTTTTGATAGAGTGAATCGATTTTAATGAAGCAAAGACTAAGATATTTTCGAAAATATTCTTTATGATTTTCTTGATATGGTTTTATTGTAAACTCAGTACTTTAGCAGTGATGCGTGTTCATACAAACAGACAGACAGACAGACAGACAGATATATCTAAAAATGATTGAAATTTTATTACTTATTCTTAGACACCTGCAACATTTTTTTTTACGAAAATCTAAAAAGTACAGACGTGCTAGATTTAATTTTTTATTATACGACTTACAGAGGAATATTACAAGTTAACTATAAAAAAACAAAGTGTAGTTCAGAGAGTATGCTAAGTATTGGCAATATATACTGGAACACGATTCCTATAACAGTTTTGTAGCGATGGTGACTTACTTGACAGCGTGTTCTAACACCACGCCCCTAAACGTTTTCATCTACCAAATAATTTTACCTACAAAATAGCTTAACGCGGCTAAAGAAATTTTTACTAAAAAAACTCCTATTACAAATATTAAGCTGCGTAGCGGCAGCCGAAAGTGGATATAAGTTGTAAACTAAATTAGTTTTGACGCTAGTTGGTCCTCGTCGGAGTTTAATAACTTTATACCTCCAAAAAACTTATCTAATATCCGTAAATTCATATTTACGGACTTCCCATCTGTGTTTCGAGATTTTATGTCTCGGCGAGCGGAGGAAATTTCTTTTACCACATTCAACTTTATAATATAATGTATGCCTATACTTATATCTAATGAGTTCAGATTCAATTTTCTGGGAGCAAAGTACAGAATAAACTAAGATATTTTTCTTTATTGTAATGAAGTTTCTTAACTCAGTTTGCGGTAAGCATTAACTTATAGAAATTGTTTCGTACGGAGGAAGCGTCGTGTACTTCTATCTCTTTTAATCAATGCGATTTCTGCTATCTCTATCTCTTTCTATTGTATACGAGTGTGTGCCTGCGAGTGTGTAGATTCCAGTAGGAGTTTTTGGCGGGATCTTGTAATGTCAAGTAGTGGATTTTATGTGTTATTCATAATCTTGTGTTATTTAATAAGGAATAATAATGTGAATTGTGAACAATACAGGAACACATATATAGATGGCCGCTTATATGGAGATAATAGCTTTCATTTTCACTAAAATCTTATCTATGAATTAATAAATTTAATAATATTAATCCAACATTTATCCGTACAGAAATATTACTGATAAGTAGTAATAAATAGGAATTTTGTGATCATGAAAGGCAGCTATCTATATCAGGTGTAAGGTTAGACGCTCGCAGTATTCTACGAAAAGATACTTCATCCTCACATTTAACATATAGAATAATAATGTTAAAACAAATACTGATAAAGAACCAAGAAAACCTAGTTAAAATTTGTTTTAAGACTTTCAAAGTATAGCTACAAATGTGTAAAAAAAATAATAAACCTGAGTGCAATGACCGATGCCAAAAACTACAATGGGCGATCCAGAGTTAAGAATTTTCGATAGTAAAATGGGCAAAAATCCTTTTGTTTTGTTCTTGACGTTTCCACGTCCCCTTTCAAATGAAAGTGAAATCACCCGCCGGTTATTGACACTGTGCTTTAACACAGACACGTAAAGGATTGTGTATAATTTTGGTATTTTTCTAGATAATTAGGTCAAATATTAAGCACCTATTTCTTTATTGATTTAGAATGAGAATTGAGTGCAAAGTGTCCTCCAGAAATATTGGTACTGTCTAAACAGTTACCTGGTATATAAGTGGCCATCTATGTATCTGTAAGTGTTCTGTAATGTTCACAACATCACCGAGATATCAGAAAAATAACTAAAAGAATAATGAAAGATATGAAATCCTTACCATCATACACCAGGTAATACTGGTATTCCCATACACATTGACACAACCAGGCATAAATCAAAGCCTTTCGTAAGACAATTTTAATCATTTCCAATACCACGATATCGTTTGTCAAATTGCTAGATGAATAGTTTCCTACATTACTTGCTTCACATAACCCTATCATCATTAAGGCCACACACGTTATAACCTTTGACCTTAAGTAAGTAGTCAACGACACGACAATATTAGATTATCCGATTCATTAGCATAAAAGTCTACTTTCGTCTAATTTTAGTTTCTAAAAAAAACGTATAAGTAGCGGATACTAATAACACTTATAGAATAGCCCTAGGTAATTCATTTTGGTCGTATAATAAAATACTTTTTCTAAGAGCTTAGAATGTAATTTATCATCTTTTAACCGTTGTCCCACCTAAGTAGGGTCGGCACAACATGTTTATCTCTTCCAATCTCTTATATCAACTGTCAACTCAGTATTCAAACCTTTTATATACCCTTTTAATAGTGTTGCGTTTAGTGTTTGAAAACAGTCTCAAATTATGTGAAATGACAACGCAGTTAAAATTGGTAATATGCTTTTTTTTATTGAAGCACGATAAGTGACTGCACTATGCCTGATGGTAAGCATAATACAATCCAAGAACAGTGGCGACAACCGCGAGATAGATCATCCATCGTCGGTCGCCGCTGTCATGCCAGCTATAATGACGAATGTCACCCGGTACTGGATATGCACAGGCTGAACCCGAAACGCGACACGCAAAAGCGAGTCACTATGACGGGCTTTTTCGCCATGTACATGGTGGTTGCGACCCAGTCGGGCTGTATAACCCTACCACCGCACTATCGCCATTGCCTCGTTCGTTGATCAGCAGGGTGCACCACGTGCAGGTGAGGTTGGCTTGGGTGTCTCAAGTCTTAAGATGTTACTCGACACCCCTTACACCCCAGAGAATTTTAGATTTCGTTACCGGAAAGCGGCCAAAGCGCTTGGCAAAGATTTTGCAATTTGAAGACTCTTGTTAGCTAAGTGCTAAGTAAGCGTATGCTATGGTTGCAACACGAGGTGATTGTTCACTACAAAAGTTTGAATCTACACCGACAAATATAGTTTCGGGATCCGCTACCATTCAGCTACCATTGCTTCACATATTTCACATTATCCAAAACACCTTAAAAGTAATTTAATACACTTGGAACTGAGAAGATAAAATATAATCTAATCTATCTAATACCTTTAAACGAGCAATTCTTGTATATTTTTATATTTGTATATATCGGCGTCATCTATTTCCGTGAAACTTGGTATGTAGGTAGTTTCGAGGACAATAAATCGATTTATCTAGATTTTATTCATAGAAAACTTTTTGTGGCTGAGTTTTCGGGCAATGAAAAAAATATAGCTAGAATACAAAGGTAAATTTCGCTGCCGCTGTCAAATCAAAAATAGCTCAGATGGAAATCGGTTGCTTTGAAAATCCGTGTAACACCAGTTCGAATCCGAGTGATAGCAAAAAAGATATCTTTTTTATTTACATTTTTTGTAAAAGAAATGCTAATTTTGTACGGCAATCCCAACGGATTATTTTAATTTAAAAATGTTTTTTAAAGAACCGAGCTAAGTTCGATCGCATAGGTACTTAAAGTAAAATGGCTAAAACTTAAAGTATCTGGTAGTTTTGATACATGATATATAAGTCTCCCAGCGTAAATAAAGTCTATATGGCTTCGAATACGTAGAAAATTAATATCCGGAGATAAAACTAGCAATCAAGGTATAAAAGTCTGCCATGAAATTCTTCAGATAAAAGTAAATCGACTCACGAAACCAATTTCGTAGTATTTTTTAAACTAAATGGTAATAAATGTTAACTTTACAAGGATACGTACCCCATAACGTACCTAATGCGAAATCCCATTCTCACGTAGAGGCAGAGGATCATCACAGCCGGCAGAATGAAGAATAGAAGGCTGCTCAGCTCGCAGAGGTACCACGAAGGCAGTTCAAGCATCGCGCAAAACGCCGACTCCAGAGATGAGTTGCCAGAGCCTAAGTCAAATAATTCGTAGTTCTAATAATGGTAGATCTAGTGGTGAGACCGATGGAATAACTATTGTTTGTTTGCAATTCCGATTAATTTTTTTTTCGGACTGACTACGCTATTGACCTAGCAATGTTTTAACAACTTCACTGGACCAAAGCTCCGATTTATAAATTTATAATCGACTGACATTTAATAAACGTGTACCTGAGAAATATTCTTGCACTACCTACATATGTGGTTAAATTATAGATGTAGCGGATTTTTCTGTTTATGGAATTGTCAATACACCTTGACCTGGTGTAGTAATAGACGTCGGTATTTTACCCTAGGTCAAAGTGGGTTTTAGCTATCAGTAGACGCAAGTACGTTATTGTTAATATTAAGAATTCAAGTCTGGAATTGCCGTTACTTTCTCTTATTTTCGCTATATCCATCATAATTTTCAAGGTTCCGTGTAAAAACAGTTGAAACTCGAATCGGACAATTGAATTCAATTGACATACATGGTAAAATATTAATGTATTACTCACCTGGAGGGTAATCGTGGTAACTGACTGTTGTGTACAGCGCAAACGGTGCAGCGGACAGCAAGGATAGAAGCCACAAAGCTGCTACAATCCTTAGCGCTCGTCGCAAGCCAGCCATCGCGTATAAATGCAAAGGGTGGCAAATGGCCAGGTATCTTTCCAACGAGAAAGCTACAATTGTCATCACAGATACGTAGGATGCCCTGGAAAGAAATTAGTGATTGTCAACCATCCTTACTTTAAAGTTTTTAAGTGGGAAGAACTCATACAAAATCTATTAATTCTAGTGCAAAATATTAGAGCCCCAGTCTGTCTGCCCCAAAGATTATGTTTAGGAAAACGCTATGACACATGGCACTTTCCACTCCTACTCTTTAAGAATATCCTCCTATGAAATCAAGGCCAACGACCAATCTCTTAGGAGTTGGTTTGGATGTCGTTTAATAAGTTCTAGTGGTCGGGTTACATCGGGTACTTAGCATATTAGCACATACAATAATAGTGACCCGTTCCGACTTCACACGAATGGGCAATTATTTTTTAAACATTTTTGCCTGCGTTATCCGCTGTGCGCGTCGTCTTTTATTTCTCTAGTAATATTTTGTTTAGATTGATATTTTCAAATTTGTAATATCTTTGGAATGGAATGTCCGGTCTGAAAGATTCAAGAAGTAATCTATAGGTATTGAAACAGTCTTGAATATGAAAATCTTGATTTATTTGAATAAGGATTAGAAGAGATATGGATAACATGGTCTAATTTGATGATCATTTTATTAACTTTTAAATTATAAAAAAATAGTCATGGAAGCCAAGATGTCGCTGCTCTACGCACATACTTGTATGTTTAGACATATTTCAGATACATAAATAAGAATAATTATATGGAATTGATGTACTTAAATAATATTAATTTGTTCATTATTTATTATTTTTGTGTTAGGTGAAGCTCTGTCCAGTAAAATAGTGATAGCAAGTAGTATTTATTGGCATCTCTGACCGCAACGACTATGGGCGCGTTCCATTAGACGTTCACAACGCTCACAACAGCCTTTTCGCCATTCCACTAGACTACCGTGAGCGTTGCGGTCATGCCGAAAACGTCATTGATGACGTCATAACATACGCTCACGCGAAGCTCACGACGCCCCATGTCTGGAGGTGGGTCGACGTGAGCGTTGACAAAATTGGCGGGATTCTCAATAAAGATGGCGACCGTAAAAATGTCATTATTTGATACGGTAAATGATATTTATATTAAATAACATATTGTATTTAAATACACAAATGAAATATGTTAGTTAAGTTTTGATAATTTTACTTCTTTTGAAAAATGTAGAAATTACTTTATAATCATTTCATGGTAATTTAATGTTTTTCATTTGAACAAAATTTCATTTTTGTTTTTATAATAATTAAAATAAAAAAAAATTGAATTATACATTGTTTTTTTTTAATATACTTAAATCAATTTAATAATAATTAGAATTTACTGTCAAGACTTATAAATTGTAAGGTAACTTCTTAAAGTTTTTACTTTATTTTTTCTATTATTTATCTAAACGCTCAAAACGCCCATAAATGCGTTCCACTAGTGTGTACGATTGTAACACTCGAGAGCTAGTGGAACCGGAAAACTCGCGGTCGTGAGCGGGAGCGTTGTGAACTTCTAATGGAACGCAGTCTTTATCTATACTTAATATTATAAAGAGGTAAAGTTTGTGAGTTTGTGACGTTGTGAATTGTGACATTGTAGGGGGTAATCTCAGGAACTACTGGTCCGATTTGAATAATTCTTTCAGTGTTATATAGCTCATTCATCGAGAATGGTTATAGGCTATATATCATCACGCTAAGATTAATAGGAGCGGATCACAGATGAAAAATGTTTTAAAATCGGGATGTTTTCTCCTTTTGCAACGCGAGCGAAGTCGCGGGCAGAGGCTAGTGTTATATATACATTCTAAAACATCAGTGACATACTACAATAGTTGGAGGTATGGTATCAAGAAGTTTTTGTACATGATGATATATTTCTTAATATCTTAGAACGTTTTGTTCTATCATCAATAGTTTCCATAGCGCATGCAATGAAAGATTTTATGGGTAATTTTTGTACATCTTAGGTTACATTATTAAAGTTTTAGTTGATAACCATAACTTTTGTAGTAATAAAATTTAATATATGTTTGTTACTCAGAGATAATGGTTACTCCAATAGTCTAACAGTGAAAGAATTTTTTAAATCAGTGCAGTAGGTTTTGTTTTTTTTTCCTCAGGATAATCATATAAATTAATGGAATGAAACATATTGATAATTGTATTACATACAATAATTATTTATTTCAAGATAAAAGATATTGAAATTTAACACACGTGTGGTTGTTATTGCATAGATTTAAAGACTGTCGAATGTTACTTAATCAATTTAATTACAAACTTTATCACTTTAATCTCGAGCATAATAGAAATAATAATGACAACTTATTGAAACATGAATGTAGTATTAGAATAGTATAAACCAAACAAGTTAAGTATGTCATTACTGGCAAATGTTATTATGTCAGTTGGCGCCACTTTCTATGTAGTAGAAACATTTTGCCTTTGTCGCTTTACCATTCTCTATGGATCACATATAGATGTCGCCTTTTGTGTACACTACTTCTCACTACTTCACACTGTGTTACTGTGCTCATATTAAATCTGTTTATTTTGCTACAATCGTGTGTTATTTTCCCCAAAACCCATCATGTAGAATATTAAGTAATACGTTATATCACTCACTAGTCCCTGCCCGCCACTTCGTCCGCATAATATTATATCATCATCAAGTATCATATTATTATTTTGGACTAAAGCTAACACGCAGCGGAAGCTCTCAAGAGGAAAAAGTTCCCGATTTTTAAACATTCTTCATTGGTATTCTGCTCCTATTGGTTTTAGCGTGGTGTTATATATCCTGTAATCTTTCTCGATAAATGAGCTCTATAACACTGAAAGAATTTTTCAAATCGGACAAGTAGTTCCTGAGATTACTCCCTAATACGTCACAAACTCACAAACCTTACCTCTTTATAATATTAGTATAGATGTATGGCTTTATTAAATAGAAATCTAGAAGCGTCAACGCTAACAAAGGGACTACAGCCTATGATGATTTAATAAGCTTTGAACGTTATCTGGTAATTAGTACACACGCCGGTAAGCGTAGGAGTCCTCAAAGTGGCGTATACACCGACAACATGAATTCACAGAACGGCTGCACAGAATTCATAGCTTTTGTCTGTATATTGCTTTGTAACATGTCCATTGTCTATGCAGTTCGGTTTACCAATACTCTGGTTTATATTCTTGGACATATGACCAACTAACGGGTGATTGATTAAACATTAGCTTTGCCTGCGACTTTGTTCACGTGGAACTTGATGGACAAAACAGTTACTAATAAAGTCATGTAAATGTACTAAGTCCAATTACTTATCTATGTTTCTTTCGTACTTAAGTCGCGTTGTTAATAAAATTATATTAACTTTTGATAGAGTAAATCGATTTTAATGAAACAAACAGTTCTTTTTTATATCATATAGGAGGCAAAAGAACAGGTGGGTCACCTGTTTTTAAGTGATCATCGTCGTCCATAGACACTAGCAACCCCAGAGGAGTCGCAAGCGCGTTGCCAGCTTGTGTTTGAGGACATGGTGAGAAAGGGAGAGGGGAACGGAGAGAAGAGGTGCGAGGAGGGAGATGGGCCTCCGTCGCTCTCACTGACCGAACGAAACGCAATAATGCTAGCACTGTTACTTCACGTCGGTTTTCTGTGAGAGGGTGTTGCTACCCCGAACGAGCCGAACCATTCATGCTGAAACCAATAATAAGCTTCAGCGTGTCTCTTCCACCTACAAGAATGTTACTCGCCGGTATGCGTTATGATTTTCTTTAGCAGTACGCATCTAAACCGACAGACAGACAGACGTTTCTAGAAATGATTGAAATGTATCTCATTACCTATTCCTAGACATTGCAACGGTTGCAACATTTTATTTACAAAAATCTGAAAACTACAGACACTTTACATTTGTATTCATATTATATGTATACATTGAATGAAACAAAAATAGTTTTTTGGGTATATTGTTTGTTAGGTCATTGTTTTTTTTAACTGAAATGTATTACGAATGAATCTAAATTTTCAGTGAAGTCAAATATCATGATGAAACTATATCAATACATGTAAAGCAATTTCTAACTTTGTCGCATCAGTTCTAGCTTCAAGTTAAAAATTTGAGTTGACGCCAAACATATGGTGTGTTCTAGGGATGATCGATATTAGAAAAACATCGATGTTAACATCGGTTTAAAAGTATCGATGTACGATAAACATCGTTAGCAAAACTGTCTGTAAAAAAACTAACTTTATCGGGTGTTTCTGACACAGGAGTTGGCCAGCGTTGAAAAAAAAGGTCATCTTAAGAAATAACTATTCGTAGGATACTTCGAGTTAAATTTGACAATTATCTAATCTTGACATTTCAGTATTTTATTCTTATAACATCGATGTTATCGAAATCAAAACATCGATGTGTCGATGTTATCGACATCAAAATGTCGATGTTTTGACATTGATGTTTTTCAGATAAGCGTCGATGTTCCTTCAACATCGATGAATATCGATCATCCCTAGTGTGTTCCAGTAGCTGTACTTGAGAGCCAGTCACCCGTAGCGTAGCGGAGACGGCATAACCAAAGGGGTGTTATTTTAATCTAATTAGTACTAGCGGGCCTGGCAGACGATGTCTTGCTCTAATTTAAAAAATTACAAATTATACACCTAAACTTTCTCCATGAACAACCCTCACTTCATCTAGTGGTAAAACCGCATGTAAATTCGTTCAGTAGTTTTTGAGTTTATCGCGAACAAACAGACAGACATAATAGAGTTTTTTTTTTTCGAACTGACTACGTTATTGACCTAGTAAGGTCTTAACAGCTCCACCGGGCTACGACATAAAGAACTCCGTAAAGTTAAATAAGAAATATGTATATAGTAATTGTGATATAGTATTAATTTTGTATATCGGACACTAAATATTATAAAACAAAATCCTCTGCCACGTCTGTCTGTCTGTTTGTTCGCGATAAACTCATAAAGTACTGAATGAATTTTCATGCGGTTTTCACCAATAGATAAAGTGATTCATGAGGAATGTTAATAATAATTTGTCAAGGCTTTTTTATTATCAGGGCGGGATAACGTCCGCCGGACCCGCTATTATATATTATGGATGAAATACGGTGACTGGTGACATTTAGAATAACAACAAAAAATGTATAATTGACATAATGTACATAATTCAAAAGGAACTTTTTTCAAATGCTGCCAGTTATGATTAACTTCAACAATTAAAGATGTTAGATATTATTACAAAAAAGTTAAATATATATTGAATACTTGCTTTAAAAAGGTTACGTTTTAAACGCACCGCGCTCGTTGAATGTTCGCCATCTTGCTTTTTTCTCGCTTTGGTTAGGTTAGGTTTGCGATAAAAGGATAATCCGACTTGATTCGAAATCTTTTTAGAGCAAATATATAATACGTATTTAATTTTTTTGTAATAATATCGGTTGTGTTGCATTTTTAGAGTAGGATTTTTTGAATTTGGCTTTTATTATTTCGGTTAAAATATTAATAATTATTACTAATCTGTTTGCTGCTCGAAACGGCACTTTTAGTGGGAGACATCTGATGCTATAAGGAGTAATTTATTTTAGAAAAAAATAGATTTCCGCGAAATTTAATTGACTAAAGAAACAGTGTCTAGTAGCATGTCCGCACCACGGGCTTTACACTGAATAAGATTTTTTCATAGAACATAGCTTGTACATAGTTAGGTTTAAAATTGTATTTAGTAACAGCATTAAATGTGCAAATATTGACAAAAGGATTTCAATACTAATTAAGGATTAGGCTCAACACTTTGAATCACCAATAATCCGTAATAGTATTTTGGTATTACATACAATTTCATAAAGCTATATCGAATATTCAATTTAAAGTTTACTCCGACTGTAAATGGAGTCGCGACGGTAACTGAAATTAATTTGTTGAATCGCAGCTGCGTAATTTCCATTCCCATCGAGTTTTTTTTATACTGATTCGATAGTTTCAAACGAGCTTCTTACATGGTTTATATGTTAATTAAAAATGATTTTCTTTTAAGAAAAAGTTGTTAGATTCTTTACAAATATAACTGGTAGAATTCTTACAAATATTATAAATTCTTGAATTTGTTTGTGACGTTTTCATGTTTTAACTTCTCAGAGGTTTAGGAATAGAAAAGGTGTATTTCCGCAAGCGTAGGCGCAGTGAAAAACTAGTTATTAATGAAGAACAAAGCCGTTTGCAAAAATATGCAATTTTATTACGAGAATTAACAAGTGAAATAGTTATTCTTATAACCTGTATTCTCTTTTGAATCTTCAAAGTAGTTATATCACGAGTTATTTATATTTCATTTGTAAATTGAAAACATTTGATTGAACATTAGAAACATGGAAATTATCATTATTAATTCCTCTTTCACCTCTATTGTCATTCCGTTTGATAATTATATACGTTTTTATACAGTGTATTAACAATAATGATTATAATTAACAATTAACAAAATAATATATAAATTAAACAAAATAATTAACAAAAAAACATATAATGGGATGCACAGCCTCAATATAACGACACAAAATTAAAGTTTATCTTCTGCAAACAAAATACCGCTTACATAAATTTACACTTCAAAATAGACATACATAATACACGCAGTCGAAAGCATCACCTGCCTTCTGTACTGTTGGTAGTATAAGGAATGCAATGTTGACATGTACCAGGTGAAGCCTGTGGTAGTTCATAGTCAAATTTAACATAAAAAATAATAGAGTAAAAAAACACTAATAAAGAACAAATAGAACCTTAGTTAAAGTTGTTCTAAAACTTGTAAAAGTATGGAAATAATACTTTTAAACGTAAAAGAATCACAGTTTCAATGAATAGCTTGAAAGGGCACTTCCAATATTATTCATTACGCAACTTCTTATCGTGGGAATGCCACATGGTCGAAAAATAGGAACCGGGGCGCGAGCCGAATTGCGAAACGCGGGTGGGACTGTGCGGCACGGTGTGATTCATTGCTTTCCTTGTTATTACACTAGTTCGTTTTACGTAAATCATCTGGATGTTGAGTGTATATCAGTTTTGTTTTTCTCTAGGTAATTAATCACCTACCTTTTTAAATCAATTTAGAACGAGAATAGACTAATGATTATTCTGTAAAAATATTGCTGGCGACTAACCAGTCGTGCTGGATAAAGTTTTATATACATACATTCACATGTATTATATGTATAAACCTTCTAGAAGCAATATTGAAAACCGTATCAACAACAAAGGCGTAGTTGAGTAAAGTTGAGCACATACACATACAAACGAAAACAGCGACTTCATTTTAAAATATGTAAGTGTTTGTATAATGTTTGGATTACTGCCATATAATTATTGTGCATAAAGTTGTAAAGCCAATAGACTCTTGTTATATTATATTTTGATTAAATTTTGTAAATTAAAATAACTATCTAATAAGGCATGTCATTGTACTACAAAGATGTCACCTTACAAAGAGTTTATCAAAGTCTAACAAGACACGTGCAATATTGAGTTGTGTACGTGAGACAAAGGCGTGAGGTGTGTAACCAATCTCAGCGGTGTATTTACCTATTTTATGTAATACAGTTCTATATCTCATAGTTAATTTAATGAAATATTTGACTTACTACTTGTTCAAAATTATATTGCTGACAGTATTTTTTTCTAAACATCATACCATTCATATTGGTGGGAATAGGGCGTCAAAGTTTGGACTCCTTTCACCTTCCTTAATGCGGGTTTATTTTATGGAGATATGTGGACTGTATTTTTTCTCTTTGTTGTTTGCGAGGGCAAGGATATTACCGGATATATGCTCAATGGCAGGATCCAAAGGTAATCGATTGAGCTTGGTGATAGGTACATACACACTTGGCAAGTCCAATCGCCGGTGTCAGCACTGCAGCGGTGGAAAAACTCTTTGTCCAAGACAGCGTTCCCGGATGTCTTGCGGCATATACACTAAACACTGTCGTGGTAGAGCCAAGCTGTATCCCTATGTGGATCTCCGCATGAATGGGCCAGCTCGTCCGGGGTGGTACCACCCTCTCACAGAAAACCGGCTTGAAGTAACAGTACCTATGCTGTTGCGTTTAGTCCGGTAAGTGAGAGCGCCGGAGGCCCTCCATCTCCCCTCTCAAAATATGATGGCGGTTTTAAAGAGACATTTACCCCAGGGGGTTACCAACACTCACAGTGTAGGAGAATCCCCCCTGAGCGTTCTCGCTCAGGCTGCCCTTCGTATTCTGGGGTAGGCAAAATTCCGCTCGTCATATCGGCCAGTAGCAACGAAACAGATAAATCGTCGGCACCCCTTCCATGCTATGCGTGGATTTCTGCAATATAAGGGGACTCCACTCGAACCTTAATTCCGTCCACCACCACCTTGAGACGGAAAAGCCGGCCTTGATGTTCTTAACTGAGACTCAGATATCCTCCCCGTCTGACACTGCATATCTGCAGTACCCTGGCTACAACATTGAGCAGGCCTTTGCACCTCGAGCCGGGGTCTGTGTATTTATCTGGGAGGATATTTGCGTACGTCGCCTGGCTAATCTTGAAGGTCAAGATCTGTCACTTCTAATTCTCCGTGTGGATTGCGCAGATCACCCGCGCGTCTATGCATGCGTATATAGGTCACATAGCGGTGACATAGAGACCAACCGTCTTATGAAGCACATCCAAATGGCGATCGACTCAATCCTTCATCAGATCCCCTCTGCGGAAGTCGTGGTTCTTGGCGACTTTAACGCCCATCACACTGAATGGCTTGGTTCGCGTACCACTAATTACGCAGGGCGCTATGTCTTTGACTTTGCCTTGGCATATTCCCTTACACAACTGGTCACCTCGCCTACGCGGGTACCGGATGTGGAGAATCATATGCCTTCACCGTTGGACCTGCTATTGACATCTTATCCGGACAGTTACCAGATAAAGGTCGATGCCCCTCTGGGCTCGTCGGATCACTGCCTGATCCGGACAGCTGTGGCTTATACTCGTCCAATTCGTCCACTGGCACTATAGATCAGCAGACTGGGATGGGTTGCGTACTTTCTACGCTTCTTACCCATGGGGCCAGGTTTGCTTCTCGCTGGATGATCCAGATGCCATCACAAATAGTATAACCGACGTCATACTTCAAGGTATGGACTTGGTCATCCCAAGCTCCATGATACCCATCGGAGGAAAGTCTCAACCTTGGTTCGGTCGCACGTGTAGAATGGCCTGCCATCGAAAGCAGAAATGCTACCGGGCCTGGATTGAAGCAGTGGCATCGCAGGATGTAAATACCAGCGCTTTAAAAAAG